>JAIUZE010070181.1:0-42209 GCA_022085475.1 Heliosperma pusillum
GAGCCAGCTTAAGTACTAGCCATCTCTGTTTAGGGGGTCGCCTAGCAGAGTTTCTCATGTACGGTTATGTAATGAGACAGGGAATGGGTTATGAGTTCAGGGAAATGCGATCCCGTGGATGCCTTTTAATCATACTTGCCATGTACACGATGCTAGTGCGTTTCATTTACCGTGAGATTTGTCGTCGTTGTGTCGTTGTCTTTGAATGCGTGATTTCATGATTTTATTCATGGTCATTGCACGACTGACACCGTCATTGTCTTGGTTCGTGAATGGATGACAATATGTTGTATTTACTATGATCATCGCATGACTTGACTGGTTTGTCTGTCGAGTCTCAATCTTATCAATCTTATACCGCTAACGGTGAGATGCAAGCCCTAGTGAGCGTATTCGATTGCCTAAGAGTGTCTTTCCCGAGTCTTTGAATAGCATGATGGTTACGGATTTGATTTCTATATGATCTTATCGTTATATCTCGTATTGCCTATCTATTCTTATCGCAATTCACATGGATGTATTTTCCATATACATCTTTTTTTGTATTTCATGTTTATTAAACTCGACATTCGTGGCTGGGAGAACTCGGAGTTACTCCCCACTGACTGTGGCATTCATGTTTTTCAGGGATGAACAGGTTGCCTGCTTTGGATGACTTTTTGGATACGATATTTTGGGGTTCGGGTGTGAGCTAGCGGGCGTTGTCCCTGGAAGTTTCACCTCTAGACGATAGTAGCTAGTTTTGTTAAACACTTGTTCTTTGCTAACATTTAAGAGACCCCGTCTCTTGATTGTATATTCCGTACTTAGTTTGTAATATTTTGACGCTCCTCGTTTTATTTAACTTGCATGTATAAAAGTTTTTAAAAACTACCTATTTCCGCATTATAATTCGCATGCTTGTTTGATTTATTATTCCGCATTCGCGAGGTTTGTCACAACGCCCTTGTATAAATAACTTGACCTTAATAAAATAATAAACTTGTGAGATAGAATGGTAAGATGGGTAGATTAGGATTTATGTTGTAGTCTCTTTGTGCTTGCTAAATGATAAGTACTAATCTGTGTTTTCTTTTGCAAGATGCCTCCGAGAATTGACAACACGATCTTAGCAGCTCTTACCGTTATTATTCAGAACCAGCAAAATCAGCAAAATCAGCAAGGCAAATCCTATTCCTAATCCTATTCTCGACCGTGAGAGACACGGAAGTTGTTCATGGGTTGCTTCACAACTATCTAGGAGCCAAGCCAAAACCTACGGTGGTGAGGTAGATCCCATTCAGCTTTCGGGGTGGTTACGTGAAATGGAGAAAAACTTTTCTCTTTATGATGTTCTTGAGACGGATAAAGTCCGTCTTGCTTCCCACTTCTTAGTGAAGGAAGCTGATCAGTGGTGGACTCTTTCTGGTCCTACTGCTAAGTTGGAGCCTGATTTCGGGTGGACTCGATTCCGTGAACTATTGGAGGCGAGGTTCTACCCGGATGAGTTGAGGCAGCAGAAGCTGAAGGAGTTCATGGACTTTAAACAGGGACTTCTTTCGGTTCAGGAGTTCACAACCCAGTTCAATGAGTTGGCTCATTATGCCACTCGGCTTATTTCGAGGGAGGAAGACAAGGCTTTCTTTTACTTGGGAAAGCTTTCTCCCCAGGTGAAGGGAAAGATTAGTAGGGGTTCTACTTCTTTCATCTCTATTTATAATGATGCCCTATGGGCAGAGAGTTCTATTCGGGAGATTGCCGACGAGGCTCGTTCCTCGTATATTGCTCCTAATTCTTATGGCAAGAGACCGTTATATCCTACTTCCCGACCTTCCTTTTCTCCCTCTTTTCCAAACAAGAGGAGGAACTTTCAGAGTGGACCAGCAACTGGAAGTAATCGTCCATTCGTACCGAGCAACAGCAACGATCTTATGGGTCGTATCTGTTTTGCATGCAAGATGCCTATGCATCCCGGTATTGGCTGTTTCAACAAGCCAATTGTGTTCTTTACTTGTCTAAAACCGGGACACAAGTCATTTATATGTCCTGATAGGAAGAAGGTAGCTTCTACACCAGCTACTTCTGGGAGACCGAAAGGTCGAATTTTTATCATGAGCCGCGCTGAGGCCGATGCTCAACCAGACCTGGTGACTGGTATGTTTCAATTTATGAAATCCGTGTTTAATTTTATTAGATACGGGAGTTTCTTTGTCCTTTATTTCGAAGAGACTATCCGATAATTTACCTCTCAAAGCTTCAGTTGGAGAAAGTACTCCTATATCTTTACCGTCCGGAGATAGTGTCTGGTAGTTTTACTTCCTTAAATCAACCTCGTTTTCCTCTTTCGCCTTTGTCTTTTTCATCTTATCGTAGTCTTTAAGAAACGCTGCCTAATGTTCCTTGTATCAAGTTCTTTTATCCCTACTCTCTTGAGAAGTAGTTTTCTTATTAGCTATCGTAAGGGTTAGTAGATGTGTTTGAAGAAGTTTCGAATATGGTACCTAACCATCCTATTAAACTAGTTTCATGTTTAGATGATTATAAGGATTTGAGGATAAACTTAGGATGAAATTCTCCTAGTGGTTCTAGACTATGAAAACTTGAAGTTGTAATATCATTTCTTTTGGAGGATCGAATTAAGCATGATGGTGGTTAAGGATTTTAGTGGTTCTTTAAATGTTACTTGGAAAAAAAAATTGTGGTCTTTAAATGTTGGACCCTAACGGGAATAATTACCTTGAGGAATTTTTGATTTGGATGACCAAACTTGAGGAATATTGTTATAAGCAAAACCGATGTATTGAGAGTTTGAAGGAGCTAAATAAATTGATTTACGGTCGCATTGCCCTATGTTTGGCAGAAGTTAAGAGAAATGAGATTTGTGTGACTAATTTCTTTGAGGTTTTGTGATTCAACTTCTGAGGATGAGAAGGTTAATTGTTAATAATTTAGGGTAATGAATTTTGGAATAAATTGGATCAAAGGATTTCATGATAAATCTCTTTTACCTTGTGGTTGTTAGCAGTCTTGTTTCCCTAATTATAAATATTTTGATGGTGGTTTCCAATAAGAGTTTTCATGGACCTTAGAAGATTTTAATTGAATTTGAATAATTGGGAGTTATTACTCGATGTGTCATGCTTATGAAATATTTTGGTAGGAATCTGATGATTGAAAATGTTGAGGATATATTGCACTCTCTTGAGGACTAGATTCTGATGCAGTTAGTGTTGTCGAGTTACGATCGACATTTGAATTTTCATAGATGGAAGATAATGTTGTGGTTCATTTCTCTCTCTTCCCTCAAATTGATCCTTAGGCAATCTGCTATCTTTCAATTCTTTTCCTTTTTAGTCCTTTGTAATCGTTTGGGCGTACCTCCTATTATCACGATTTGTGATTTCGATGTTCGAATCGCTATACGTTCGTGTAATGTCTTCTTGTTGTGTTTCTATCCTCGAGAAAACTTTCAGAATCTTTTTCTTCCTTTCCTCTTTCTATTCGATTTATTCTTTAGAATATTCCGTTCCTTCTATCGAATATCATTTCTTATAGGTAGATTACTAGAAGCTTTAGTTAGAAATTTTAGGTATAGATAGTAGAGTTATTACCTTTAATAAAGAAATTTTGAACTAAAAGCTTTTAGAAATGTTTTATGATTTCAAGTATTTTACCGTCAAGGAGTGTTGAGACTTGTTATTGGAGACGTTCGATAACTAGTTTTCTCATTTATTGATGCGAAAATGTATCTTTTTAAGTCTTTGACTTGGGACGTTGATGTTCTTAACGGCCGACGAGAAACTTCCGCCCCATTGATAAGACCCTATATTTTTATTACAAATATATTTTGAACAGTTTTGAAATAAACCTACATATATGTTTCTTTCCTTCTTCTAAGTTTCGAGGAAGAAACTTTTTAAAAGGAGGGGTGATTGTAACAACCCGAAAAGTACCCAATTTGTCAAGTAAAATATCTTAAGGATACTTTTCATCCTATTTAAGTTTTAAAGTGGAATTTATTGTTTCCAGTTGAATTTTGAAATTCCGAGTTCGTATTTGGAATTTTTGAGAGATTCCATGAGAATCCCGTTTTTAAGTCAACTTTGACTTTCGTTAACTTTTTCCCGAATCGCCTCGTAATTTTAAAGACCGAAATTATATTTGAAAAAATAATTAATTTAATTTATTTTTATTAAGATTTATTTGAATTTATCATAATTTAATATAATTATTTTGAATTTAATCGTAATTAAAGAATAACTTTTACGGTTTAATCCCGAACATCATTTAACTATTCCCGAGTCATTTTAAATCCCGAAACAAACCCGAAACCCGACTTTGGCATGAGTCACACGCCCATGTCATCTTTTTCCACTCACAATTAGATCTTTTGATTGTTTCGATTAAACTAATACAAATATCTAAGATATTTGTAGCTTTATCGATCCGCCCGATTAAATTACGCAAATCGCTCAAAATCAGACCCGTTTTCTCTCCTATCCTCACGGCACTCCCTCCTCTAATAGGGCTTGATATTTTTCTTTCTTTTGATTACAATAACATAATATCTTGATATTTGATTTAATTAACTTAATAGCTAATTAATTACCGTAATATAATTATTAAACCCGAGTCAATTCCGTAACAACAATTTCAAAACCCGACTCCATTTTTCCCTATAATTACACGGCACTCCCACCCCACTTTACTCACTAACAACCTTTTCATTTTACAATAAATCAACTTAAGATCTAATTAACACTTTCTTTAATCGTTCTTCATCGTTCTTGAGCGTTCTTCGTCGTTCTTGAGCAAAATCATCATAAAACCTTCATTTCTTATTCAAATCCGTCCTAGCTTATTATTCTAGAATCTCCTCTTCGCTTTCCATCTTCAAGTACGGTTTATTTTCAATTCCGGCAAAATCGTTTTCAACACTTTAATTATGGAAAATCAAGTTTTAATACTAACAATATTATTCATGTCATTTCTTATAGAGGAAGATTTTTAAGACGAGTTTGGTGACTCGTATATATTAGGAGAGGACTAGTAGGCGGGTTTCTTATTTTCTTTACTTCTTATTTTGGTGCTACTTGATTTGCTAGCTAAGGTAACGATTCCGAGTTACTCGACGAATTTAATGTTACATATCTTTTGTTCTTATGTTTTTGTTTATGTTGTTGATTTATGATTTTTAGTTAGTAACATGATAAGTAGTTATTTTTATTATGTTGTATGAATAATTAGCATGATTAGTGTTCTTGACAAATTTGTATGATTTGTTCATAATCATGATTTTTGTATGGATGGTTGTTAAAATGGTTGTTTTGTTAATTAAACATGTTGGAAATATTTTGGTGTTTGTTTGTGGGTAGAACCGTGTGAAGGGGCTGGAGAACCGACCAAACCAGGCCGGTTCAGGCCGGTCTGGATTGGTCCATGGTGGGTCCGTGAGTTGGCTTGGTGTTTGTGTCGATACTTGTTTGTTTTGTTGTTGTTTTGACGGGTTTTAAATATGTTAAGCATGCGGGAAATATTAAGAAACGGTTTTTAGTAAAATCGATCAAAAAGCCAAAACAGCCCAAACCTGGCCGTGGGCCCAGTCTAGGCCCGTGTTATGTCGGCCCAAATCAGCCCATGAGTCCCCTTCCATGGACTTGTGACGGTTTTTGAGTTATTGTTATTTTATCATGTTTTCTAATATTTAGCAAGTGAGAAATGTTAATAAGTAAAATATTTAATTAAAAGGTTTTTCATAAATTTATTATTTCTCACATGTTAGAAATTATAATACGAGACCGTAGTTTAATTTGATATCCTTAAGTCAAGCGGGTTTTTGGATGATTTTAATTATTCACATGTTAGAAGTTGGAATAAATAACATGAATTGAATATGATGATTCTTGTTCAAGCCGAGATGACTAAGACTCTGTTTCTAGCCGGTTTGACCAAACGGGTTTGGGCAAACTAAGATCTAGTCAGCCCCGTTTTGACTGATGACCCGTCGCGGGACTCGGGTCGGGGATTTGTCTTCAGGTAAGGTTTTATTTAATAAATGAATGAATGAGCCTTAGTAGATATGAGGCGATATGATATTTGAATATGATTTATGTGCAATTAGTCACATGATAGGAAGTTTTTCCCGTGAATGTTTGATTATATGGTTGGTGTCGTGTTGACTAAGTACCCATAGAGAATTATGAGTATATGGCGTCTTGACCATTCTAATTCTAAATGAGTATCTTGGACCATGACATTGATAGGCCATACTATCTTTAACGAGCATACGGAGTTTGCCGCTTGATAGCTTTTGTGTCTCGGCTTGGGGGGTTTATATCCAAGTTGGGGCATGGCTACCTATTTCATTTTGGGAATGGAGCCAGCTTAAGTACTAGCCATCTCTGCTTAGGGGGTCGCCTAGTAGAGTTTCTCATGTACGGTTATGTCATGGAACGGGGAATGGAATAGCTGTTGTCGCTCTAGGTCTGATCAGTTAGGACTAGGATGTTTCCTACCTTGTGGTATAGATCGAGTTACAGAAGTCGACTATTGACGGTCTTTAAGAACTATGACTTGTTTCTAGACGTATTGGTCTTTCATGTTTGTATGATTCTATGAATCTTAGAAGGTGAGATGCAACCGGCTAAGGTTGATAGAGTTTGGATTACCGGTTGTTAACTGATTCACATGATTACGTGTTGATTAGGGTTTGAGTGTATCATGGCCATGTTAACGGTAACCTCTGAGCTAGCATACCAGCTTCCCTACCTCGTGTTATAGTTTATTAGCGGATTCACATGATAGCTTTCATATGCTAGGTTATATGTTAGTTAATTGTTTCATAACATGAAAAGCATATCATATATGTTAAGGTTTTGTATTTTCTATATACATTGCTTTTATGTTATTCATGTTTTATTAAACTCGACATTTCGTGGCTGGGAGAACTCGGAGTTACTCCCCACTGACTGTGGCTTCCGTGTTTATATTTAATGCGGTTGGCAGGTTTGTGATGCATACTTTGGGTACATTGACGAGCTAGCGAGCGAAGTATTTACCTTGGACCTATATTCGGTTCTTAGGATTGTATATTATTATACACTCTTTTATTTACGTATTTATACGGGAAATATGTCTCCCGTTTTGGATATTTCTTTTGTATAATATTATTTCCTTTTTGTTGAACCTTTTTATTTAAGACACCTTTATTATGTATTCTCATATTTTATTCAGTTAAATTATTTTTTTTCTTTACGCAAATTTGAGGGTGTCACACAAACAATGGATAATGAAGGAAGACTCACATAAGGAATTACAAAGCAAACAATGGCTAATGAAGCAAGGAAGACCCATTGTTCAAACAAGGAGTTACAATGCAAACAATGGGTAATTAAAGAATACTCACACAAAGAGTTACAATGCAAACAATGGGTAATGATGCAAGGAAGAGTCATTGGCCACAGAAGGAGTTACAATGCAAACAAATGGTAATGAAGAAAGACTCACACAAGGAGTTACAATGGAAACAATGGGTACTGAAGGAAGACTCCTCCAACCAGTTACAATGTAAACAATGGGTAATGAAGCAAGGAAGACTAATTCTTCACACAAGAATTTAAAATGCAAACAATGGGTAATGAAGCAAGGAAGACACATTTGTCTAACAAGGAGTTACAATGCAAACAATGGGTAATGAAGGAATACTCACACATAGAGTTACAATGCAAACAATGGGTAATGAAGGAAGACTCGCACATCAAGTTATAATAGAAAAAATTGGAAACTCCTTGGGTAATGAAGCAAGGAAGACTTATTCTTCACACAAGGATTATCAATGCAAACAATGGGTGATGAAGAAAGGAATACTTATTGTTCACACAAGGATTAAAAATGCAAACAATGGGTGATGATGCAAAGAAGACTAAATGTTCACACAAGGATTTCAAATGCAAACAATGGGTGATGAAGCAAGGAAGACTCAATGTTCACACAAGAAGTAACAATCAAAAGAACGGGTAATGAAGGAAGACTAAATCACGGAGTTACAATGCAAACAATGGGTAATAAAGTAAGTCTCACACAAAGAGTTACAATACAAACAATGGGTAATGAAGCAATGAAGACGCATTGTTAAGACAAGAAGTTACAATGCAAACAATGGGTAATGAAGGAAGAGTCACACAATGAGTTACAATGCAAACAATGGGTAATGAAGAAAGAGGAAGACTCATTGTTCACACAAGGAGTTACATTGCAAACAATGGGTAATGAAGCAAGGAAGACTCATTATTTACGTAAGGAGTTACATTACAAAAAATGGGTAATGAAGAAAGACTCACACAAGGAGTTACAATGCAAACAATGGGTAATGAAGGAAGACTCACACGAAGAGTTACAATTAAAATAATGGATAATGAAGGTAGACTCACATAAGGACTTACAAAGAAAACAATGGGTAATGAAGCAAGGAAGACCCATTGTTCAGACAAGGAGTTACAATGCAAACAATAGGTAATGAAAGAAGAATCACACAATGAGTTACAATGCAAACAATGGGTAATGATGCAAGGAAGACTCATTGGCCATAGAAGGAGTTAGAATGAAAACAATGGGGAATGAAGAAAGACTCAAACAAGGAGTTACAATGCAAACAATGGGTACTAAAGGAACACTCCCCCAACAAGTTACAATGTAAACAATGGGTAATGAAGCAAGGAAGACTCATTGTTCACCTAAGGAGTTACAATGCAAACAAAGGGTAATGAAGCAAGGAAGACACATTGTTCACACAAGGAGATTCAATGCAAACAATGGGTAATGAAGGAAGACTCACACATAGAGTTACAATGCAAACAACGGGTAATGGAGGAAGACTCGCACATGAAGTTACAATGTAAAAAATGGGTAACTCCTTGGGTAGTGAAGCAAGGAAGACTCATTCTTCACAAAAGGATTATCAATGCAAATAATGGGTAATGAATAAAGGAATACTCATTGTTCACAGAAAGATTTAAAATGCAAACAATGGGTGATGAAATAAGGAAGGCTAAATGTTCACACAAGAAGTAACAATGCAAACAATGGGTAATTAAGCAAGGAAGACTCATTGTTCAGACAAGGAGTTACAATGCAAACAATGGGTAATGAAGCAAGGAAGACTCATTGTTAATGATGCAAGGAAGCCTCATTGTTTACACATGGAGTTACATTGCAAAAAATGGGTAATGAAGAAAGACTCACACAAAGAGTTACAATGCAAACAATGGGAAATGAATGAAGACTCACACGAGGAGTTACAGTCCAAACAATGGATAATGAAGTAAGACTCACATAAGGAGTTACAATGCAAACAATGGCTAATGAAGCAAGGAAGACACATTGATAAGACTAGGAGTTACAACGCAAACAATGGGTAATTAAAGAAGACTCACACAAAGAGTTACAATGCAAACAATGGGTAATGATGCAAGGACGAGTCATTGGCCACACAAGGAGTTCAATGCAAACAAATGGTAATGAAGAAAGACTCACACAAGGAGTTACAATGCAAACAATGGGTACTTAAGGAAGACTCCCCCAACCAATTACAATCAAATCAATGGGTAATGAAGCAAGGAAGACTCATTCTTCACATAAGAAGTTAAAATGCAAACAATGGGTAATGAAACAAGGAAGACACATTGGTCTAACAAGTAGTTACAATGCAAACAATGGTTAATGAAGGAATACTCACACATAGAGTTACAATGCAAACAATGGGTAATGAAGGAAGACTCGCACATCGACTTACAATAGAAAAAATGGGTAACCCCTTGGTTAATGAAGCAAGGAAGACTCAGTGTTCACAGAAGGATTATCAATTCAAACAATGGATAATGAAGAAAGGAATACTTATTGTTCACACAAGGATTTAAAATGTAAACAATGGGTGATGAAGCATGGAAGACTCAATGATCGGACAAGAATTAATAATAAAAAAAGAATGGGTAATGAAGGAAGACTAAATCACGGAGTTACAATACAAACAATGGGTAATGAAGGAAGTCTCACACAAAGAATTACAATGCAAACAATGGGTAATGAAGCAATACAAGGAAGACTCATTGTTCACACAAGCAATTACAATGTAAATAATTGGTAATAACGAAAGACTCGCACAAGGAGTTACATTGCAAACAATGGGTAATTAAGCAAGGAAGACTAATTGTTCAAACAAGGAGTTACAATGCAAACAATGGGAAATGAAGGAAGACTCACACAATGAGTTACAATGCAAACAATGGGTAATGAAGCAAGGAAGACTCATTGTTCACATAAATAGTTTCATTGCAAAAAATGGGTAATGACGCAAGGAAGCCTCATTGTTTACACAAGGAGTTACATTGCAAAAAATGGGTAATGAAGAAAGACTCACACAAGGAGTTACAATGCAAACAATGGGTAATGAATGAAGACTCACACGAGGAGTTACAGTCCAAACAATGGATAATCAAGGAAGACTCACATAAGGAGTTACAAAGCAAACAATGACTAATGAAGCAAGGAAGACCTATTGTTCAAACAAGGAGTTACAATGCAAACAATGGGAAATTAAAGAAGACTCACACAAAGAGTTACAATGCAAACAATGGGTAATGATGCAAGGAAGAGTCATTGGCCACAGATGTAGTTACAATGCAAACAAATGGTAATGAAGAAAGACTCACACAAGGATTTACAATGCAAACAATGGGTATTGAAGGAAGACTCCCCCAACCAGTTACAATGTAAACAATGGGTAATGAAGCAAGGAAGACTCATTCTTCACATAAGAAGTTAAAATGCAAACAATGGGTAATGAAGCAAGGAAGACACATTTGTCTAACAAGGAGTTACAATGAAAACAATGGGTAATGAAGGAATACTCACACATAGAGTTACAATGCAAACAATGGGTAATGAAGGAAGACTCGCACATCGAGTTATAATAGAAAAAGTGGGTAACTCCTTGGGTAATAAAGCAAGGAAGACTCATTCTTCACACACGGATTATCAATGCAAACAATGGGTGATGAATAAAGGAATACTTATTGTTCACACAAGGATTTAAAATGCAAACAAAGGGTAATGATGCAAGGAAGACTCATTGGCCATAGAAGGAGTTACAATGCAAATAATTGGTAATGAAGAAAAACGCAGACAAGGAGTTACAATGCAAACAACGGGTAATGAAGGAGGACTCCCCTAACAAGTTACAATGTAAACAATGGGTAATGAAGAAAGGAAAACTCGTTGTTCACATAAGGAGTTACAATGCAAACAATGGGTAATGAAGCAAGGAAGACACATTGTTCACACAAGGAGATACAATGCAAACAATGGGTAATGAAAGAAGACTCACACATAGAGTTATAATACAAATAATGGTTAATGGAGGAAGGCTCGCACATGGAGTTACAACGGAAAAAAAGGGTAAGTCCTTGGGTAATAAAGCAAGGAAGACTCATTCTTCACAAAAGGATTATCAATAAAAACAATGGGTAATGAAAAAAGGAATACTCATTGTTCACAGAAGGATTTAAAATGCAAACAATGGGTGATGAAACAAGGAAGGCTAAATGTTCACACCAGAAGTAACAATGCAAACAATGGGTAATTAAGCAAGGAAGACTCATTGTTCAAACAAGGAGTTACAATGCAAACAATAGGTAATAAAGGAAGACTCAAACAATGAGTTCCAATGCAAACAATGGGTAATGAAGCAAGGAAGACTCATTGTTCACATAAATAGTTACATTGCAAAAAATGGGTAATGATGCTAGGAATCCTCATTGTTTAAACAAGGACTTACATTGCAAAAAATGTGTAATGAAGAAAGACTCACACAAGGAGTTACAATGCAAACAATGGGTAATGAATGAAGACTCACACGAGGAGTTACAGCCCAAACAATGGATAATGACGGAAGACTCACATAAGGAGTTACAAAGCAAACAATGGCTAATGAAGCAAGGAAGACCCATTGTTCAGACAAGGAGTTACAATGCAAAAAATGGGTAATTAAAGAAGACTCACACAAAGAGTTACAATGCAAACAATGGGTAATGATGCAAGGAAGAGTCATTGGCCACAGAAGGAGTTACAATGCAAACAAATGGTAATGAAGAAAGACTCACAGAAGGAGTTATAATGCAAACAATGGGTACTGAAGGAAGACTCCCCCAACCAGTTACACTGTAAACAATGGGTAATGAAGCAAGGAATACTCATTCTTCACATAAGAAGTTAAAATGCAAACAATGATAATGAAGCAAGGACTACTTATAAGTTGGAATAATTTTTCCTTATGTTGATAATTTTCACATGAATTGTATTATGTTGAATTGTGTGATTTGAGTCAAAATGAATCAAGACTCTGAGCTGGGCCAATATGACCGAATGAGTTTGGTCAAATTAGGTTTAACCGGTCAACCCTGATTTGACCAATGACCCGTCGCGGGACTTGGGTCGGGGATTTGTCTTTGGGGTAAGTTTGGATGACTTTGGTTGATAATGAATATTATAAAATGATGCTTAAATATTTATAATTTCTATTTTTGAAATTAGATGCTTTGGCCATGTTGTTTTGTAATGTTGTATTATCATTTGATTATACTCGTGTGTAGCCTTCCATAAGCGAGGTTGTGATCATTTGTGTGTACAAGTTTGGACTTTTTGCCCTTCTTATTGTTAAGTTGGCTAAAGTATTCACTTGGGACGAGGTCCTAAGTAAATATCTTCGGTCATTGTCAAAGATAGGTCGTTATAGTCTTTGACGAGTGTATGTTCACGGCTTAATAGCCAAGCTGGGGTATGACTTTTCTGCCTATTTTGTGAGTCGATGGTCAGCTTAAGTACTAGCCAACCCTTTGGTGGACTCCTTAGGGTACTCATGTGGTTTTATCATGAGTCTTGGGTGCGGTGGTTTTATCCGCATTTCTCTAGGTCTGCGCAGTCTAGGATTAGGGTTGAGTTGTATCTTGGCCATGTTTTAAATGTAACCTCTGAGCTAAAATACTAGCTTCCCTACCTCGTGGTATAGACTCGAGTTACAAAGTGACTATTGACTGTACTAGGAACTTATGCCTGTCTCTAGATATATTGCCCTTTCTTGTTTGATGATTCTATGAAACATAGAAGGTGAGATGCAAGCCGGCTATGGTTGATAGAGTTTGGATTCCCGTATGATATGTGACTCACATGATAGTGTAGCTTGAGTTGGTCTAGTATTCACATACTAGGACTATATGTTATTTATATTGAATTTCACATGAAAAGCTTGATGGTTTAGCCTTTAAATGGGCTATGTATTATATTTGCTCATATTTATATGCTTTCATGTTATATTAACATGACATTTCGTGGCTGGGAGAACTCGGAGTTACTCCCCACTGACTGTGGCTTTTGTGTTTGTATAAAATGCGATTGACAGGTAGGTGATGCTTATATGGGGTACACGGACGAGCTAGCGAGCAAAGTAACCTTGGAACTTAGATTGGTTCCCATTTTGTAGTGACATGTATGTCACACTTTTAGAGACATAGTCTCCCTCTGTACATTTGTTTTGTATCATTTTGTTCTCCGCTATTTATAGCGATGGTTATGTAAATAAGTTTGTGTAGACCTTGCATGTTTTGACACCTTCTATTAGGATATCTTTATAACAGGTTCAGGTTTTAAAAATTACAGGTTTTTACTCAAATGAACCTATTACAAACATATCCATGCAGTTTTTATTTAGAAATTACGTGTTTAATTTTTCCGCAATTTTTGAGGATGTCACAGACCTGGTTAAGGATCTTCATTATTTGTTGCACCCTTTCCTTGTCATCATAACTAACCTCTTCCTGAACACTGGAGCTAGGTCTGTAGGCATTAGAGGGTTAGTTCCATAGACAATCTCAAAAGGACTCTTACCTGTGCTGCTTGAAAGAGCTATGCTGAATGCAAACTCAGCTTATGCTAGCTTCAGGTCCCAATCCTTTAAGGACTTTGCAATGATACATCTCAAGATCCTTCCCAATGTCTTGTTGGTGACTTCTGTTTGCCCATCCGTTTGAGGGTGGTGTGAGGTGCTGAAGAGGAGGTTTGTTTTCATAAGCTTCCACAATGTTCTCCAAAAGTGGCTCATAAACTTGGTGTCCCTATCTAACACAATACTCCTTGGCACCCCATGCAGTCTAACTATATCTTTGAAATAGAGCTCAGCTACCCCCATTGCATCTTCTGTCTTCTTGCAAGCAACAAAATGGGCCATTTTGCTGAACCTGACACCAATCACCATTACTGAATCCTTTCCCCTTTTTGTCCTAGGCAATGCTACAATAAAATCCATGCTGATGTCCTCCCGGGGTTTGTTTGGCACATGTAGTGGTGTGTAAGGGCCTTGATGCAGGAGCAAAGGGTATGATTCCTAGGCCGAGTAGTATACACGGTTTCCTAGGAAGGGTAGAAGACACGGTGTCCAAAACCGTGTAGGATTAGTTAATTAGTTTATTTATTTCGAATAAGATTAGGAAATCTTGTTAGTTTCCTAATACTAGTTAAAGTTGTTATTTTATTATTATATTATTATTAGGAAAGATTATTACCTTGCTCTTCAAGCATGGTTAGGATTAGCTAGTTATTATAAATAAGGATCAAATGTGACCTTATTTTTCAGATTATTCACATAAGAATTAAGCAATAAAATTGTTTTAGTTTGCGAACCGTGTTTTAATTAGGCTTGCGAGTTTAATTAAGTTGATCAACCTTGCGAGGCTGATTTCTTGTGTCTCGAGTTCAAATCCTTGCGAGGCTAAGAGCGAGATTCATATTACTATCCTTGTTACCTTCCAAATTCACGAGTTTTACCTATCATAAAAGTCAGTTCCGCTGCCAAATTCAACAGTTCAGCACACTGTTGCATCCATAATTTGAGTAGTTACCCTCACAAAACAACAGTCCTCCGTACTGTTACATCTAACCCAGTTATTTTACATCAAATTGGTATCAGAGCTTCGGCTCTTGATTTATTTCTTAATAAATTTGTCTTGGGAAGATATGTGACATGGGTTTGAAGAAACTCAATCGTGCATTAAAAGAATTAGAGGAGTATCAACTTTCTCTATTATTCAAGGAGTTAGAAAGAGGTTTGGATCGTATGTTACGTATTTGTGAAAAGTATGAACATGTACCTAACCAATCGTATGAAATAAAGAACCAAGAGGTAGAGATTGAGTCGTTTAAAGTTCTTCCTCAAGAAGAGTTGGTGGTTTACAATTTAAATCTTCAAGCTGATCCAATTACAAAGGAAAAGGTTGAATCTTTTAATGTTATTCCTGAAGAACTGGAAAATGCTGAATCTTATAATCTTATTCATGAAGAAGAGGAGAAGGTAGGAGACGAGGTTGAAGAGGGCGTGGTTGGTGGTCTGATGAATCATCATAATGAGAAACTTATAAATCTGTCTAAAGGTGAATCCAACGATCCTAATCTGATCTTGGTTAAGGAGTTGCTGCATATTCATGATTACTCGGAGTTTCAAGACACAAGTCTTTATCAATCGCCGCTTGATAAATCGATTGACAAGAAGCTAGGTGTTGTAGAGAGTCAGTGTTGTTTGTTTTTGAATTCGGTCTTGGTGGATGTGGATGCTCATGGTGGACTTACCGGCTCAAGCAAGTGCTCTTTCAAGTTTTCTACATTTGTGCAAGGAGGGAGGTGGGGTGGTAGGCACAAGAAAATACGGCTCCAAGGGCATAGACACAAGAAAAGATGGTTCAAGGGGCAAAGGCACAAGTATAAACATAAGTGTCCTATAAACTGCATACGGATCGCAACTAACATGGTTACGTTCGTACAATTTGTTTTTGATCCGGGTGACAACATTGGGTTCGAAATTTGAGGTCAAATTCTAAAAAAAAGAGGGAGAGAATGATGCAGGAGCAAAGGGTATGATTCCTAGGCCGAGTAGTATACACGGTTTCCTAGGAAGGGTAGAAGACACGGTGTCCAAAACCGTGTAGGATTAGTTAATTAGTTTATTTATTTCGAATAAGATTAGGAAATCTTGTTAGTTTCCTAATACTAGTTAAAGTTGTTATTTTATTATTATATTATTATTAGGAAAGATTATTACCTTGCTCTTCAAGCATGGTTAGGATTAGCTAGTTATTATAAATAAGGATCAAATGTGACCTTATTTTTCAGATTATTCACATAAGAATTGAGCAATAAAATTGTTTTGGTTTGCGAACCGTGTTTTAATTAGGCTTGCGAGTTTAATTAAGTTGAACAACCTTTCGAGGCTGATTTCTTGTGTCTCGAATTCAAATCCTTGCGAGGCTAAGAGCGAGATTCATATTACTATCCTTGTTACCTTCCAAATTCACGAGTTTTACCTATCATAAAAGTCAGTTCCGCTGCCAAATTCAACAGTTCAGCACACTGTTGCATCCATAATTCGAGTAGTTACCCTCACAAAACAACAGTCCTCCGTACTGTTACATCTAACCCAGTTATTTTACATCAGGCCTGCTTGAAACTGAGATTTGGCCATTTGACAGGGTTTGCACCTCTTGATGGTATCTTGCACATCACTTAGCATCTTGGGCCAATAGAACTGTTCTTGCAAGATCTCATAAGTCTTCTGTACCCCAAAATGCCCTGCAAGACCATTGTAGTGAACTTCCTTTACTAACAACCCCCTGTAAGGCCCCTTAGGTATGCACAACTTGTTTCCTTGGAAGAGGAAGCCATCATGTTTCAAGTACTTACTCCCCTTCTTGAGCTGTCCCTCTGAGTATACCTCCCATTCTGCCTTGAAATCTGGGTCTTTAAGCTAGAGCTCCTTCATGAACTCAAAGGCTAGAACCCTTTACTCCATGTATGTCAGCATCTCAGACCTCCTAGACAGGACATCAGCTACTACATTGTTCTTCCCTTCAATGTATTTGCTCAAGAAGGAAAATGATTGAAGAAATTCCACCCATTTGGCATGCGTTGGATTGAGTTTATGTTGACCATTAACAAACTTCAGGGCCTCATGATCTGAATGTAGCACAAAAGGCTTGTTTTAGATAATGCCCCTAATGGTTCAGGGCTATCACTATGGCATAAAACTCCTTGTCATAGGTAAAGTAGTTCAGCCAGGCTCCACTTAACTTTTCACTGAAATAGGCTATTGACTTCCTTTATTGTACAAGCACTGCCCCAATTCCAAGCCCACGAGCATCACACTCTACCTCAAACAACTTGTTGAAATCAGGCAAACCCAGCAAAAGAGATTTGCACAGCAGTTCCTTGATTGAGATGAAGGACTTCTCAGCTTTATCACCCCAGGTTAACTCCCCTTTCTTCATGCACTCAGTGATGGGAGCCATAATGGAGCAGAACCCCTGAATGAACCTCCTGTAGAAGGATGCTAGCCAATGAAAACTCCTAACCTCTGTAACACCCGCAAAAGTACCCTATTTGTATTTTAATAATATTATACGGATACTTTTCAACTTAATTTTAGATTTAGAGTAGAACTTAGTCTCCCGTGTCTAATTTAGCAAATCCAAGTTCGTATTCGGACTTTACTAGAAATTCCGTGTGAGTTACGCCTTAAGGCGCTTTTGGCTTTTTCCCCCATATTTCTCCACTCACCCTTATAAACCCCCCTTTTCCCTCATCTTTTCCACTTACTTCTTCTTCCTCATACAAACCACCAAAACCCTAACTCCATTTTTAATCAAACTCAAACTCCTCTTAACTCATCCTTTACTCACTCAAATCCTCTGATACCATGATATAAGATCATATTTTTAAATCCAAGAATTTTAGCCAAGCACTTTTCCACCAAGCATATACCCCAGAATACACACTCGGAAATCATAGGAAGTCACTTAGTCTCAAGGGCATTTCACAACTCAAGGCATCATTCAAACTCCTAAATTCAAAAGATTAAATCGCTAATGGGTTAAGAAGTCTTCGCCAACTCATTCAACCTTACACAATCAAATATCATGAACTATCCACACATTAGTCATGGCAAGCATCAAGCATTAAAATCATCAAACTTATCTTACCATCTTTCCACAGAGATACAACCAATCATCAATATTGGGTGAACTTAGATCTACACCATTTACCTCAAATCCCAAATTCGTTCTAACCAACACTAACATCCCACGAAGTTCAAAATTATTCTGACCAAGAATAGTATACCACAAACAAATGGGTATGGCATCCACAAAAATGTTACATGAGGGAGGTAAGGATGCCAATTTATAAGGAGGTGGGAAGTAACAAGAGTAATCTCCAAGGGGAGGAGACGTTAGATGATAAGTGAATATTTGTATGATTTTAACCCCTACTTTAGCTCGTTTTTGTATGCCATTTGTGCTTTGTTAAGCCGTTTTATGAGCTAATATCGACTTCTAGGCGAATTCCTGTGTTCTAACCTGTTTTGTAGGGAAAGTGACGTTTCTACGCCATTTTCTATATTTCCGAGCATTTGCCTAGAACCCGACGATTCGAAGAAGCAAGCTTGACCAAGTGAAAGGCATTTCAAGAAGATTCACTAATTCAAAAGAGAGAAGAAGCAAAGACAGTTTCGTAGTTGTCGGAAGGTCAACCCATTAGGCGGAAGAATTCATCGCTTTACATCAAACCCTATCAACAAATCCGATTGGAGAGGTCAAGGGGGATGATGGAAGTCAACTCAAGAAAAGGAAGATGAAACGTTAGTCAACCGCTTCTAGATGTCCACTTACCCGATCGGGTAAGTGTGTAACCGATCGGGGATGTCTGCTACTGCGGCCAAGATGCTCCAACTTCCTATTTTTGTCTTATATGTTTAATGTTCGACCCCTTCTCCACGAAACCCTAATACTATAAATAGATGCTCCAGCCCCTCTTCTCATATCATCAAAAACACACAACAATCTCTTACACAACATCTCCTTTCTTCTTACATTTCTCTTTAGTTTTTAGTCTTTCTAGTTTAGATTATCATCTTCTTTTGTCTTTTGTTCTTAGTTTATTTCTGTCCATTTCATATAAAAACATTAGCTTAGATCATTAAGAATTTCAATCTTTGTAGTCTACTTTATTGGGTTCAAGAGTTGTAATTCAAGGTACGATAATTCTATGCGGGAAATTTCTATTATTGTTATCGCTTTCGTTCTTGATCGTCACCTAGGTACTTCTATTTTATCCTATGGTTAAAGTTCTTTGTGTTTTCTATTTGATTGTTATTTCCTTTGCATATTATCTTAAATTCATTTTTCATGTTGTTATAATCGTAATTTCATTTCTTAGATTGTCAATTAGCGTCGTTATTATCGCCTTATAGAGAGTCTAAATTATTGTCAAAAACCAACTAAACATGTTTATCCTAGTTTTCATTGTTAATATCATCTTAGACATAAACATTATCATGAGTGAGTAGTCACCTTTCTAGGGTGTAGGGTAGCCATGTTGGATTGATTAAAAGATGATAATCGGATAAAAGAAATTGTGCTTTTAAAACATTGTGTCTTTGCATGTTTGGACTTTAACGATAGTTGACGATTCCTGATCAAAATCATTGACTAGTATGGAATTCTTTTCCAAGGTAGACATACGAGATTTGAATAGACAAAGCATGCCATGGTGGATTAAGACCTAGTAAATCGCCTAAAAGCCTGCTCGACCATCTGATCTATGATTGTAATGAACACACCATTCTTACGAACTCGCAATGAATTATTTGCATATCCTAAATCCAATTTCATCAATATATCAATCTACATGTGTGAACCTACTTCCCTAGATGCTTCTCATTATTGTTAATTCATCATTTGCTTTATTGTTTTCATTTTATTTTGATCTTATTTTGTTTTTATTTATGTTCTTTATTAGTTTAGAATCCAAAACCTCAAAACCCAGAAAATCGTTAGATAAAACTCAATTGTGAGACGATTCACAATCCATAGGAAATACCATCTCCCTGCGGATCGACCCCTACTTCCCTAATTACATAATTTGTTATTAGCCTAGTCTAGGTAAATTATCTTTGTATTGGGCTTGCGACAGGCCGGATCAAATTTTGGCGCCGTTGCCGGGGAGCACGGTTTAATTTTCCTTTTTCTTGTGATTTTTATCACAATTAGTTTTATCTAGTCTTTAGGAACCCAAATTCCTTTATACCTCTCTTGATTTTTCATCTTAGCTTTTCAATCTTATGCCCAGATCTTCTAGACTAGGGACCCTTATTCCTTTAGACCCCGAACTAGAAAGAACTCTGCGTAGGAAATTAAAGCTATCCAACGAAATTTCAAAAGCTTCTGATATTTCAAGTTTAGATCGTATTCGTGAGAAATATTCGGATATCTTACCTAATCTTGAAGGAGAAGAAGATCCATTCTCATCTCCATTTCCAAAAACCAATCAACTTTCAACCAACATTCCATCTTCATCTTCACAAAAGAAAATGGTTCGACTTTCCGACCATTCCAAACCCACTGCAGATACACTTCCAAGGGGTATCGCTACACCTCAAATTACAGCCCAAAACTTCGAAATCAAACCTGCCTTCATCAATCTAATAGAAAGAAATAAATTTGGTGGCAATGCCACAGAAGATCCCAAACTTCATATCCAAAACTTCTGTGATTATTGCTCCACGATTAGACAAACTGGAGTATCCCAAGAGCAGATTAGAAAGAGGCTCTTTCCCTTCTCTTTAAGAGGAAAGGCAAAACACTGGATCAATAGTCTTGGCTGAGTTGCCTTAGGAATAGCCGACTGGGATGGTCTAGCTCTTTCTTTCTATCAAAAGTACTTCCCACCAGAACGAACCGCACTCTTACGGAGTCAAATTACTGGATTCCGTCAGAGAGGCGATGAAAGCCTTTATGAGGCATGGGAAAGGTACAAAGAATTACAAAGAGAATGCCCTCATCATGGCCTTGATTCATGGTTCCTAGCTATCACCTTCTACAACGGTTGTTGTGGCGAATCGCGTCGTATCCTTGACTCCGCTAACAATGGTCGTTCTGATCAAATCGATGTAGAAATAGCAAGTACAACTATCGAGTCAATGGCAATCCACGATTCTCAGTATAGCAACTCGCGTGCTATGCCACTCAAAGCCAAGCAGGAAGATTCAAGTAAAGTAGCACTCCTAGAAGCCCAATTAGCCCTTCTGCAGCAACAAGTAGGAAGCTATTCCCAATCCAAGGAACATATCAACGTCACTAACCACGTAGTGGTATGTGAGACATGTGGGGTTGGAGGGCATAGTATTCAAGAATGTAGAAGTTCAATAGAGCAAGTCAATGCCTATCAAGGATATAGGCAAGGCAACGCTTTCTCAAACTTCTATAATGAAAACACAAAAAACCATCCATTTTTGTCCTACAAAAGCACCAACGTTCAAAATCCCCACCAACAAATTCAACAACCATTCACACCACACCAACAGAAACCTTACAATCCACCTGGTTTTCAAAACCAGAGACCTTCATTCCAACCCAACTTCAATCAACCATACCAAAATCAACCTCAACACCAACCACCTCAAATTCAAGGCCAACCTAATGACTCAAGCTTGAGCAAAATTGAATCCATGCTTCTACAAGTTGTTCAAAAACAAGATTCAATGTTTGCTCAACTTCAATAGAGTGATCAAGCTCAAAGTGCTGCCATCAAGATGCTTGAAACTCAAATGGCTCAATTGGCTGCCTCTAATGCCCAAAGAAAACAAGGCCAACTCCCACCTCATGGTGAACAACCGAGGGACACCGCAAATGCTATCACCCTTAGGAGTGGTACCACTTATACAGAACCTCAGCAACCCAAAGAGCTAATAGTTGAGCCTACACAAGTAGAGAGCCAATACGGTTCTCAACCATCCACTTCTAAGGAAGCGGAAGACAAACCTGACAAGAAGGATGAACCTGAAAAGGAACCCATAAAAATTCAAGTTCCATTTCCCCAACGTTTGAGGAGAAATCATAAGGAAACCCAGCTCAACAAATTTATGGAAGTAGTCAAAAACCTCCTAGTAACGGTTCCCTTCACTGAATTAATCACTCAAATCCCTTCTTACACGAAATTTATGAAGGATATCTTAACTAAAAAGAGGACTTTAGATGATGTTGAAATCATCGCATTCACCGCTGAATGCAGTGCGTTATTGCAAAACAAGTCCCCTCCTATGTTAAAGGATCCTGGTAGTTTCTCTATACCTTGCACTATAGGCACCTACACAATTGATAAAGCTTTATGCGATCTAGGTGCTAGTGTAAGCGTCATGCCCTATTCCATCTGCGAAAAATTGAATATGGGAATTCTTAAATGCACAAGTATCACCCTGCAAATGGCAGACCGTTCTCTAAAACAACCTATGGGAGTTTTAGAAGATGTGCCTGTCAGAGTAGGGAGGTTTTTCATTCTAGTCGATTTCATCGTGTTAGACATGGCTGAAGATTCGCAAATCCCTATCATTTTAGGAAGGCCATTTCTACACACTGCGGGAGCAGTAATCGATGTCAAGAATGGAAAATTGACACTAGAAGTAAGTGATGATAAAGTCACCTACAACTTAAACAGTGCAATGAAGAGCCCTATGCTTGAAGAGCCTTGCTGTTTCCTTGACATTGTCGACTCAATCATTGATGAATCTCTGTATCCGTCAATATTTGAGGATCCTTTAGAAGCAATTTTGTTGTTAGAAGATATCTCTGAGAACGACAATTTTGAGATCAGTGAGCTGGAAAGGGACTTGACTGAAAAAGAGATACCGTCTGAAGAAGTGCAAGAGTTCATAAGCTTAATTGATACTCCTGCCAAGGCAGAAGTACATAAACCTGAACTTAAACCTCTTCCCTCAAATCTAAAATATGCCTTTTTAGATGAATCTGAATATTGCCCAGTCATAGTGAGTGCTCTCCTAGATGAAAATCAGCTAAACTCACTATTGACTGTCTTGAAAAAACATAAGAAGGCAATAGGTTATAAACTTGAAGATCTCACAGGCAGAAGCCTTGAGTTTTGCATGCATAGAATCAACTTAGAAGAAGGCCAAAAACCTTGTGTTCAAGGTCAACGCCATCTTAATCCAAATATGCAAGAAGTAGTTAAAGCTGAAGTTATGAAATTGCTAGATGCTGGCATAATCTACGCAATTTCTGACTCGAAATGGGTTAGCCCTGTCCAAGTTGTTCCCAAGAAAGGAGGAACAACAGTAGTCAAGAATGAAAAGAATGAGCTCATCCCCACAAGGATTGTGACGGGATGGCGTATGTGTATTGACTACAGGAAGTTGAATCAATCAACTCAAAAAGATCACTATCCTCTACCCTTCATTAATCAAATGCTAGAGAGGTTAGCTTGTCACAAATATTTCTGCTATCTAGATGGTTACTCATGATTTTTCCAAATTCCTATTCATCCTGAGGACCAAGAGAAAACCACCTTCACCTGTCTCTATGGTACTTTCGCTTATCGCCGAATGCCATTTGGCTTGTGTAATGCACCTGCCACTTTCCAGCGTTGCATGACTAGTATCTTTTCCGATTTTGTTGAGACTATCATGGAAGTATTCATGGACGACTTTAGCGTCTATGGTATTTCCTTTGATAATTGTTTGACAAATCTATCCAAAGTACTAAAACGCTGTGAAGAAGTCGACCTTGTTCTCAACTGGGAAAAGTGTCACTTCATGGTGAACGAAGGTGTAGTTTTAGGACACATCATTTCTGAGAGAGGTATTGAAGTGGATCGAGCTAAGATCCAAGTTATTCAACAACTGCCACCACCTGCTAATGTAAAAGGAATCACGAGTTTCCTTGGCCACGCCGGTTTCTACTGACGGTTTATAAAAGATTTTTCAAAAATAACCAAGCCCCTGACTGAGCTCCTTTTTAAGGATGTACCTTTTAATTTCACAAACGAATGCCTTGAGGCATTCAACAAAATCAAACGTGCTCTAATCACCGCACCTATAATCCAGTCACTTGACTGGAATCTTCTATTTGAACTTATGTGTGATGCAAGTGATTATGCCGTTGGAGTTGTTTTGGGGCAAAAAAAGGAAAAGTTCCTTCATGCAATTTACTACGCTAGTAAAACCTTAAATCCTGCCCAAATCAACTATGCCACCAATGAAAAAGAACTTCTTGCCATTGTCTATGCCTTAGACAAATTCTGTTCTTACCTTATAGGATCAAAAGTCATTGTTTACACTGACCATGCTGCTTTGAAATATCTGCATTCAAAGAAAGAGGCAAAACCTTGACTTATCCGATGGATCTTACTCCTTCAAGAGTTCGATTTTGAGATCCGGGATAAGAAAGGAGCAGAAAATGTAGTTGCTGACCATCTCTCAAGGATAAGAGTAACTGAAATAGGATTACCAACGCCAATTAATGATTCGTTTGCTCATGATTCATTAATGGCGATTGCTGACTCTTCTCCTTGGTATGCTTATATGGCCAATTTTCTTGTCAGTCGCCAGCTACCTTCTGACCTTTCTTATAACCAAAGAAAGAGATTTTTGCATGATGCAAAAGTCTTTGTTTGGGATGACCCTTATCTTTTCAAGCAGTGCTCAGATGGTCTTTACAGACGATGTATTCCCCAGTGGGAAGTTAAAGGAGTTTTAGAAGGATGCCACTCATCTGCTTATGGTGGTCATCATGGTCCGTCCAAGACCGTCGCCAGAGTCTTACAATCCGGGTTTTTCTGGCCCTCCATGTTTAAAGATTCAAAAGACTTTGTTATGGCTTGTGACGCTTGTCAACGAATGGGTCAAATATCCAAGAGACATGAACTGCCTCAAAATGGCATATTAGAAGTTGAAATATTCGATGTCTGGGGTATTGACTAACAAGGACCATTACCTTCTTCTAAAGGAAATCGTTATATCTGCGTCGTTGTTGACTATGTTTCTAAGTGGGTAGAAGCAATTGCCACTCCCACCAATGATGCTAGAGCTGTGATACAGCTATTTAAGAAGATCATCTTTCCACGTTTTGGTGTACCCAGAGCCGTGATAAGTGATCGAGGAACTCATTTCGGAGAAAAGCAGTTAGACACTCTGCTTGCCAAATATGGTGTGTATCACAGACGAGGACTAGCCTACCACCCTCAGACCAGCGGTCAAGTAGAAGTCTCAAATAGAGAGTTGAAAACAATTCTTCAGAAAGTAGTCTCAAGATCTAGAACTGACTGGAGTAATAAGCTCGATGACACCTTATGGGCTTATCGTACAGCTTTCAAAACCCCGATTGCAACATCTCCTTATCGGTTGGTTTATGGACAGGCATGTCATCTTCCTGTCGAGTTAGAGTATAAAGCGTACTGGGCTATCAAAGAACTCAACTTAGACACTTAGCTTAGCGCTGATAGACGACTTTTCAACTCAACGAGCTAGAAGAATTTCTATGCAAGCTTATGAGAATTCTAGGATTTACAAAGAGAAAATGAAGCGTTGGCACGACAAGAGGATAATTAGAAAAGAATTTAATGTCGGTGACTAAGTACTTCTTTTCTACTCCCGTCTGAAAATCTTTCCGGGAAAACTTCGATCACGATGGTCTGGACCATTCACTGTCACATATGTTAGCAAGTACGACTATGTGGAACTAATGACTAGCAATGGTTATAAATTCAAAGTCAATGGACACAGACTGAAACTCTACTATAGCTATTCTATTATCGGATGTTTAGATATTGTCTATACGGAGCGTCCATTCCCAACCCAATGATTTCATAGAAGAATTCGTCGAGCAGGACGTTAAACAAGCACTTCTCGGGAGGCAACCCGTGTTTTCCCTTTCTTTTTGCATTTTTATTTTTGCTTTTCCCTTTTTCGTTGTTTTGTTAGATTTTCTTTGCAGATGAAAGAGTTTTTGAAGAATCTATGAAGACCTTCTTTGTCAAGTCCAAAAGACTAGCTTGGGGGAGTCTGCGCTGGCTAGTAAGCTTCATTCTTCTTTCATTTTTCCTTTCTTCCCATTAAGCATCTCGTTGCATGTTTAGTCTTTGTGCTCACATTGAGGACAATGTGATGTTTAGCTTGGGGGATGGATTGCATTTTATCATTTTGCATTTTAGTTGATCATTTTAAAACTTTTTGAATAAAAGAGAAAGAGAAGATTTTAGAGAGAAATTTTAAATTTTTGAACACAATTGAATGCTTTTCATGCTTTGCTTGCTTATTATGCTATCATGTTACATTTCCCAAACTTAGAGCTTTCAAACCATAATGATTCAATATTCATTGAATTTTGCATACGTGGGGAAGTCTTGTACACAGTAGGCATGGGATAAATCTATCGATGAGTACGCTTGATCTTGACATTTGGCAAGTTACATATATTGTAAGGTAGAACCTCCTTAGACTGGTACATCTATACCCAGTCTCATTTAGGTGTGTGTAATTCTCCTTGTGATATGTGTCATGTCAATATGGTTCTCATTTCATTTCTATAAGCATTGCATTCATGATTCACTAAGATTTGAAGCCTTTTTCACTTTAATTTGCCCCTCAAAATTAGCCCCTTCTTACAAATGCTTCACAAAAATAATAGCTACAAATAAAAACTGCCTACCTTTTGACTTTTGAGCTAGTAGCTAGACTATGGTGTATGGGTGCTCTTTTGAGAAGATTTTGTTCCTTAATGACAAAGTGAATTTGGGAAAACGAAAAATGTTCAAAGAGTGAAGTTATGTTCAAATGAAAAGAAGAAAAAAAAATGAAAGAAAAAGAAAAGAAATAAGAGAATAAGTTGTGAGTATCTCCTAAGAAATGTCAAGACAATATTCAGAAGGAGTTCACTCTTGTGTTTCGTGCGTAATAAGCCAATCTGTTGCTTCTGGCTTCGTTATTTGTCTTGTGGGAATTAATCGAAAGTTTGGATTGAGTATTCATTTATCATTGGTCAGTTGCTAGCTCATTCTAACCTTCACATGACCATAACTATTTGTCCACCTTTCACCCATTTCCCAAAGCCTTCTTCTTATTTTTTCTGCTTCTTTTCTATGTGCATTATGATCTTTGACTTTTGTTTTGAATTGCTTACCATATTAGACTGCGGACACATTTTCATAAGTCGTAGATAAGGGAGTGTCTCAAAAACATTTGCACATAAAGAAATCACCTTTTACATACATGAGTGTTCGAGTGTGCCGTGAGGGTCCATCTGTCAAAAGATCATGCAAAAGCCAAAAGATCTGTAGTGAAATTCTTTGCGCTACGCCGTTATGTAAATCTCAGCCATGTTTATGTATCATTCTTGCTCATGTTTCTTTTGGGTTATGATTCATTATGTTTTCAAAGTTTTACGTTGAGATTTGTTTCTTGATGGTATAGTAGCCAATGCTTGCAACCTTGTCCTGGTATTATTTGTTATGTTTGCTTGAGGACAAGCAAAGGTTTAGCTCGGTTTTGTATGCCATTTGTACTTTGTTAAGCCATTTTATGAGCTAATATCGTCTTCTAGGCGAATTCTTGTGTTCTAACCTGTTTTGTAGGGAAAGTGACGTTACTACGCCCTTTTCTATATTTCCGAGCATTTGCCTAGAACCCCACGATTCGAAGAAGCTAGCTTGACCAAGTGAAAGGTATTTCAAGAAGGTTCACTAATTCAAAATAGAGAAGAAGCAAAGACGGTTTCGTAGTTGTCGGAAGGTCAACCCATTAGGCGGAAGAATTCATCGCTTTACATCAAACCCTATCAACAAATCCGATTGGAGAGGTCAAGGGGGATGATGGAAGTCAAGTCAAGCAAAGGAAGATGAAACGTTAGTCAACCGCTTCTAGATGTCCACTTACCCGATCGGGTAAGTGTGTAACCGATCAGGGATGTCTGCTGTTGCGGCCAAGATGCTCCAACTTCCTATTTTTGTCTTATATGTTTAATGTTCGACCCCTTCTCCACGAAACCCTAATACTATAAATAGATGCTCCAGCCCCTCTTCTCATATCATCAAAAACACACAACAATCTCTTACACAACATCTCCTTTCTTCTTACATTTCTCTTTAGTTTTTAGTCTTTCTAGTTTAGATTATCTTCTTCTTTTGTCGTTTGTTCTTAGTTTATTTCTGTTCCTTTCATATCAAAACATTAGCTTAGATCAATAAGAATTTCAATCTTTGTAGTCTACTTTGTTGGGTTCAAGAGTTGTAATTCAAGGTACGATTATTCTATGCGAGGGATTTCTATTATTGTTATCGCTTTCGTTGTTGATCGTCACCTAGGTACTTCTATTTTATCCTTTGTTTAAAGTTCTTTGTGTTTTCTATTTGATTGTTATTTCGTTTGCATATTATCTTAGATTCATTTTTCATGTGGTTATAATCGTAATTTCATTTCTTAGATTGTCAATTAGCGTCGTTATTATCGCCTTATAGAGAGTCTAAATTATTGTCAAAAACAAACTAAACATGTTTATCCTAGTTTTCATTGTTAATATCATCTTTGACATAAACATTATCATGAGTGAGTAGTCACCTTTCTAGGGTGTAGGTTAGCCATGTTGGATTGATTAAAAGATGATAATTGGATAAAAGAAATTGTGCTTTTTAAACATTGTGTGTATGCATGTTTGGACTTTAACGATAGTTGACGATTCCTGATCAAAATCATTGACTAGTATGGAATTCGTTTCCAAGGTAGACATACGAGATTTGAATAGACAAAGCATGACATGGTGGATTAAGACCTAGTAAATCGCCTAAAAGCCTGCTAGACCATCTGATCTATGATTGTAATGAACACACCACTCTTACGAACTCGCAATGAATTATTTGCATATCCTAAACCCAATTTCATCAATATGTCAATCTACATGTGTGAACCTACTTCCCTAGATGCTTCTCATTATTGTTAATTCATCATTTGCTTTATTGTTTTCATTTTAGTTTGCTCTTATTTTGTTTTTATTTATGTTCTTTATTAGTTTAGAATCAAAAACCTTAAAACCCATAAAAAATCGTTAGATAAAACTCAATTGTGAGACGATTCACAATCTCTAGGAAATACCATCTCCCTGAGGATCGACCCCTACTTCCCTAATTACATTAATTTGTTATTAGCCTAGTCTGGGTAAATTATGTTTGTATTGGGATTGCAACAGGCCCGATCATTAGATGATAAAGAAGCACTTAAATAGACAGAAGAGAGCATGATACATTAAGGACGAGAGAAATCATCGATAAGGAAGAAATACACTTCAATTAGGCTTGTCAATCTTCAATCTTTGGTAGAGGATACTTCTTCTAGGTAACACATGATCCACCTCAAGATGGTAGATATAAACAAACATAACATCACTCAACACAATCAACAAACAAGTAAGAACCTAACATACATCAAGTACACCAAAGACTACCAAGTAAAGTCCTTAATTTCTACCCATCTCTCATTTATTATTTCAAGGTCAAGTAATTTAAGTTTAGGGTTCACATGTGTGCGTCTGGAGCGTCTTAGGCTCTGATACCAACTTTGACAACCCTCGCGAATGCGGAAATAAAACATAACAACCCTGTGTTTTGGCTATGTCATCGTGATAGATTAAACCATGTTACTTAAGGATTATGGGCATTAGTGGAATCTTATTAGATTTGGCTATGTCGGTGATGCCTTATGATGTTGATAATGACGTTTTGTTCGGTGTTCTACCTTGTGGGCCATAGAAGTTGAAAAGAAATTAGTATGAAGAATTCCTTGTTAGTCTTTCGGTTTTGAAACCATTGAGGATGTGTCAAATTTTGGAGTTGAGAGAATGTTACTATGCTTGAGTTGCAATTCCGCAATTGGGATTCCGTGTTATTTGAAAGGATGGATGAATTGGGTTGTAATCGATTTGTTAAATCTAGGTGTACCTTACTTTGATGATTTGTGGTACGAGGGTCCCTTGTATGAGACCTTTGTTATTGGGATGATTTGCTTTGCCATCACCCTAAGTCTGAAAGGAAAATTTTTGTGGATGAAACCTTAAACCTTTACTCGTGCCATTATCCCTTTTTACTTCCATTCTTGAATGTTTTTGTCAAGATTGATCTTTAAGGAATCGCATGCTCGTATCTTATTTCTTACTCGGATATCTTCATAACTCTACTATCTGCTTTATCTCTTTCTTGACCTCGTTATTTTCAGCGTTCCTTTCTTGTAATCGCGTGCCTGATAATTCTCGTGTTCTCCTTGAGATTCCTTATCCTTTCCTAATTCGTTGCTGCTTCATCTTCTCTCTAGTGGATTGGATATCCCGTTTGTAAAGCTCAGAGAATAAGTGTAATGTATTTTGGGATTCTTTAGCTAGAATATGTGTCTTTGGATTGAGCAAATTTCATGTTGTCTTTGATCATGAAAAATAGGACTTAAGCTCCAGGATGAATCCTAATAGTGATAATGTATCCTCTCTTGGTGGTTTTAGATTTGGAGCTTGGTATTGTAGTGTTATTTTGAGAATTTAGTTGATCATGATAATAGTTTGTTGATGTTGGGTATTATAACGGTTGCGTAGGATATCATTTAGGAATTAGATGTCTCTAATTGGTGGATTTTAAAAGAGACTCTGCTTTAGGGAATTTAAGCCGGTAACCAAAGTTTGAGGAGTTTTATCATAAATGAAAATCGATTCATTTTGAGTTTTAGATGAACTAGATGATTTGAATGGTTGTCTGATTGCTAAGTGATTGGTTATTTGTGGTTTGGAAATTGTAATTTTCTTGTATTCTTACGAAATCATAGTTTGAGATTGAGAAATGTTCGTTGCAAGGTTTGGATAGTAAGTGCTCAATTGTTATGGAATATAGAGTTAGAATGGTGAACTCATTTATCTTGAGGATTATAATTACCATAGTTTACTAATGTGACTATTTATATTTCAGGCTTCGAGCGTAATAATGATTGAATTAAGGATGTTATGGCATATAAAGAATCATTATAATCGACAACGGATTGTGGATCTTCCCTTTTTGGAGACCTTGGATGAGGCTAGTTGGATCTTAGATAATTATGTTTGTTGCTTTGATTGTGATTGTTGTAAATAATGTTTATGGAGTTTGGCGATTTAGGATGGTTAAAGTGTAATTGAGGTAAATTGCATTCTCTTGAGGACTTTTTTATTGGTAGAGTTAGTGATGTCGAAATCTTGTAGATCTTCTTGCCGACTTCATCGTGATCTTCCTATCCCTAAGAGTTCGATTTTCTTCGTTTTTGCGTGTTTTGTATATATTTTGTTACCCTGATTTGTGTGTGAGATGGTCGAGTCGCTCTATGTACGTGTAATGTCTTGTTATTTTGATTTTATCTTTGAGAAAACCTTCAAATTTCCAAATTGTATTTCTAATTTAACCTTTCGAAGAAGTCTAAAGATGGATTGTGTACCCTCTTTTTCGAGAAAATGGATTTCTTTTGCTTTTATATTTGGATTTTGCGTTTGGTTGGATGTTTGGACTTATTATTGGAGACGTCTGGTGACTAGTCCTGCACTTACTAACGCTTGTTTTGATTTTCGATTTCACTATCTCAACTTTGATTTGATTTGGATAACTAGAGTTCTCGTTCGCGACAGACACTTTTGTGATCCGTAAATAAAGTTTCGCACTTATGAAAAATCTCTTTAAACCGTTTTCGAGAAGAACCTCGTTCCATTATTGTTTCCCTTGTAAAAGCTTTCGTGTTAATTTTGAAAACCGATTCTTGTCTTTGATATTTTTGTTTTCTACTCTCAAGTTTCGTGGACGAAACTTTTTAAAAGGTGGGGTGATTGTAACACCTGCAAAAGTACCCTATTTGTATTTTAAAAATATTATACGGATACTTTTCAGCGTAATTTTAGATTTAGACTAGAACTTAGTCTCCCATGTCTAATTTAGCAAATCCAAGTTCGTATTCGGACTTTACTCGAAATTCCGTGTGAGTTACGCTTTAAGGCGCTTTTGGTCTTTTTCCCCCATATTTCTCCACTCACCCTTATAAACCCCCTTTTCCCTCATCTTTTCCACTTACTTCTTCTTCCTCATACAAACCACCAAAACCCTAACTCCATTTTTAATCAAGCTCAAACTCCTCTTAACTCATCCTTTACTCAGTCAAATCCTCTACTTTTCGTCTTAATTTTCCGCTCTCATCGTCCTCTACCTTATGTGGTAATAAAATTACCGTCTTTCTTATTTTCAATTTTTCCGTCTTTCTCAAAGGTGAATTATATTCATCTTTTGTCGTCTTTGTATAGGTGGAGACCTTCAAGACCCCGATAAGGATTACAATCTAGTGGAGGAAGGCTTAGAAATCGATTGAAGACGCGTAAAGGTAACGGTGAAGGGTTACTCGATATCATTACATGTTTTAATGTGTTTTCTATGTTAGTAATCGTATTTAGAATAGGATTAGTAATCATAGGAATTGTGTTGTTAATGATAGTTGTTGTTAGTTGATAATTGATAATGAGAATTGAAGATTAATGATGTTTGTTGATGTTTGTTGTATGATGTTTGAGATAAAGTGATGATTTTCTTGCATAATATGTCCCAGCCGGCCGACCGGCCGCCGCTCAACTGACCGGCTGGGAAGTGGCTATATATTAATTGTGTTACGTAATAATTTTGGTATTACTTTGGTCTCAGCCGGCCGACCGGCAGAGACACATCCCATATTACCTTCGTTTTCTCTAAGTGACATTGGTCCCAGCCGGGTAGCCGGCAGCCGGTCCCTTTGACCGGCTGGGAAACGCTGTATATTCAATTGTTTTCAAGTGTGATTATGGTGCCAGCCAGGTAGCCCGCAGCGGGTCCACCTGGCCGGCTGGCACCCTTCCGGAGTTCTTTTATCATTCTTTGTTAAATCTTAATTTATAATATTTCCCATGGTTCGTTTATCGTATAAATTTTCGTAATGACTTTAAATATTAATGTTTAGAATATATGATATTCCATTCGCTTGTATCGCATGTTTTGTGACGGTTTTTCATATATCCCACTTTGAGTCGGTTTTACACATGTTACGGTTTGAGCACTAATTGTTAAGTGCTTTGTACTCTCATTCCCCGCTACTTCTTCGTTCGTAAGGCTGGAATGTCTGAACGAGGAGTGTATCCTTACTGCTTAATTGCATGTCTTAGTGGGCCTATGACGACATTGTTGGGAGGCGAACGCTTTGCGTTGATCGACCCGGCCGTCAAATGTTGTATACTTGCGAGGTATTGTCATTGCATGTAGCGTACCGCCTGTATGATGCTTGTGGTCTTTCCGCCTCTTTCGAGTAGTAGTTGTGACCGAATTTGGGGTACTCGGCGTCTATGTTTGACCGAGTCTTGGATGCGAAATGTGTATCGCATGTCGAATCGAAAAATGTTATTTCGAGAGTCTGGCCAGGTTTAGACTAGGATTGGATATTCATATCGTCGTCCTACCAGGAGGAAATTAGTCTACATATACGAAATGATGAATCGTGTATGCGTTCAGGGAAATGCTTATCCCGTGGATGCGATTTTAATCATACGGCTTGTACATGGTGCTAGTGCGTGTCATTTACCGTGAGAGATGTTGTCAACGTATTTGTACGTTTGGATGGATGATTATATGATTGATTATTTGTGATCGTTGGATGACTTGGCGTGGTTTATATGTCGAGTCTTAATCTTATCAAGTATATCCCGCTAACAGTGAGATGCAAGCCCTAGTGAGTATATAGTTGCCTAAGAGTGTCTTCCCCGAGTCTGTTTATAAGCTGATGCGTACAATTTATATGTCGAGTTCTATCTTATCAAGTATATGCCGCTAACGGTGAGATGTAAGCCCTAGTGAGTATATAGTTGCCTAAGGGTGTCTTACCCGAGTTTGTCTATAATCTGATGATTACGGTTTTGTACTTCATGCACCGATATCTTTATATATATGGAATTACCTATTTATCCTTCTCGTATTTTACATGTATATTTATATATGCATGCTTCTACTTATGTATCTCCGTTTAAGTTTGTTATTTGTGATATGGTTGGGAGAACCCGGAGTTACTCCCCAATGACTGTGGCGTTCATGTTTTTCATGGATGAACATGTTGCTTGCTTGGATGGATTTTGCTTGTTGTATTTTGGGTTCGGGTGTGAGCTAGCGGGCGTTGGTCTTGACGTATCACCCCTAGACGTTTATTAGCTAGCTGCTAAACAACTTGTTATTTGATAACATTTTGAGAGACGTCGTCTCTTTGTGGTATATTCTATTTCAGTTTGTATTTATTTGACATTCCTCGTATTTTTATCTTAGCATGTAAAAACTTTTAAAAACATCGTATTTTCCGCTATATAAATCACATGCTTGTTATGTTTTATTTCCGCATTCACGAGGGTTGTCACACCTCAGTCACTGTCTTAGGTATTGGCCAATCCCTAAATGTTTTAACCTTCTTAGGGTCAACAACCCCTCTATCCTTTGAGATAATGAACCCAAGGAAGTGAACCCAATGCTGCATAAAGGTGCACTTCTCTAGTTTGCCATATAGCTTGTTCTCCCTCAAAACTTCACATAAAAGTTTTAGATGTTGCAAGTGCTCTCTCCTGTTGGAATTGTAGACCAGAATATCATCAAAGTAAACTACAATGAACTTACCCAAATAAGGTCTGAACACTTCTGTCATCAGTCTCATGAATGTGCTAGGGGAATTTGAGAGCCCAAAAGGCATCACCAACAACTCATACAATCCATATTTGGTTTTGAAAGCAGTTTTCCATTCATCTCCAGCTCTAATCCCCGCCTGATGATAGCCCCACTCAGTTCATCAAGAATGTCATTAAGCCTAGGTATAGGGAACATGTACTTAATGGAGATGTTGTTGATTGCCCTGCTGTTTATACACATCCTCCAGGTTTCATCTTTCTTAGGCACTAGTAATGCTGGCACAACATAAGGACTAAGAGACTCCCTGACATACCCCTTGCTCAGTAGCTCTCCCACCTGAGCTTGAAGCTCTTGTGTTGCCTTAGGGTCACTCATGTAGGCAGGTTTGTTTGGAAGGACAACCCCTGGTACTAAATCAATGTGGTGCTCAATCCCCCTTAGTGGAGGCAACCAAATAGGAAGCTCATCTGGGAAAACATCCTCATAGGTCTTTAGTAGTGCATGTACCTCCTAAGAGACATGATTAAGATCAACCCCAACTTCCATAATGAGGAGCACATACACTGGCCTTAGATCATTTAACTCCTGCACTATCTCTGATTCACTCAGCAGCAAGACTTCCTTAGGAGTTTCAGTCATAAGAGGGGGGGTTTCCTTTTAGGGTAGGGGGACAACATCTCTATCAAACTCCCAAGGTCTACCCAGCAGAAGGTGACAGGCATCCATTGGAAGCACATCACACAGTTCCTCATTAGCATACCCCTACCCAATAGAGAATGGTACAACACACTGCTGGTCAACTCTCAATTCAGCCCCTTTGTTCAACCACCTATGTTTGTAAGGGTGAAGGTGGTCTTTGGTGGGCAGAGTTAGTTTGTCTACTAGGGCTTTAGAGGCAACATTGGTAAAACTACCCCCATCCACAATCTGGTTACAGACCCTCCCTTTAATAGTACACCTGGTCCTAAACATCTGGTGCCTTTAATGGTACAGGTGACCAAGCTTAGCCCAGCATTAGGCTCAATCAGTTCCTCACTAGCCTCTACCTCAGGCTCCTCCTGCAACAAGAGTTACAGTCCAGGATCAAAACAAGCAATGAATCAACAGTTCAATCAGCCTCATGACAAGCTATGATAATGTCCTTTACAGTCCAAGCAACAGCCAAAATAAGAACCTGTCACCACAACAATGCCTAGCTACCTACTGTCCTAAGAACAACACCAACAACACACCCTCACCCCAATCAGAACAACACCAAGCCATTGAACAATACCAAGACATTCACCTCCCTAGTCTTATCCAAAACAACACACACCCAACAACAAAAAAAAGCCAACATAGCAAGAACAACAACCAGACACACCCAGCCAGTCAAAGTTTCCTTGCACAAGGTGCTTGGGGACTTTCCACAACAAACTGAACCTAACCATGGGTCAGGCTTGGTCCTAGGGGGAGTCCACTACATTTTTGTCTAGGGACTCTTCTCCAGATAATGCACAAATCACAAGAAAACACAAGGATCAAGCTCAGCAGCCAGTCTAACCTTTTATGCAGTAGTTCAGCTGTCACTGTCAAACTTTTATCTTTTGTTCAAGAAAGCTCAAGGGACCTGCAGTAAAGCCCTTGGGTTCTATCCTACTTCAGTTTGGACCAAAACACCAAGCCTTAAGTCCACTATGTACTACATTAAAGCAGCAGCAAAACACCAAGGCAGGCTGTCATTTTCAAAACTACTTTTCTGATGTTTTTACTTAATTTCCGTTTGTAGTAGTTTGTAGCAATTGTTTTGTTTTCTTTTGAGGATCAACGTTAGCCTTAGATGTATTTGGACGTTCAAGATGTAACCTTATTGCCTATATAAGGCTTGTTTCTAATGAATGAAAGGCATATTTGAATTAAAACACAAAACTGAAACCTTGTTTCCGTTTAACATCTCTTGGCTGTGTGCTTGAGTATTCCTTCCTTTGTTGTGTACTTGGAAGTGAGCCAAAGTCCTTAGCTGTGTGCTGGGATTGAGCCTCAACCCTCAACCATTGGCTTTGTGCTTTGGTTTAGGTTCTATCAGTTTTCAGTTGCATTCAGTCAATTAAAAACAGAACAAATAGAGAGTGTCTTTAACCTTAGCTAACATTGTCTTGAGTTGTCTATTTTCTTAATAATTTCAGTGCAACTGGTTATCAGAGCTTTGGTTTGTGAGTTCATTTACCTAACTACATTCAAAAACACAAAAACCAACCATGAGTGAAGAGAGAATTACAGGACTTGAAACCACAGTTCAAGGCCTTGCCAGAACTGTGATGGAAGTTACAAGATATGTTAATGAACTCCTTGATGGTCAACTCAACAAAGACATGAGGGGAGGCAGAGGTCGAGGAAGAGGAGCACCATTCCCACATGTTGGGGGGAGAAGAAGACAACCTGTGGATCAGGTGGATGCCTCAGACTCAGATGTCTCAGAACAAAGCTTTTAAGGTTGCTATCATGAAATTGAAAGGTTATGCCTCACTGTGGTATGAAAACATGAAAACCTTGAGGGTAAGGGAGGGGAAAGAACCTGTTAAGTCATGGCTCAAACGGAAAAAGAAAATGAGAGCTAAGTTTGTATCTAGAGACTACACTTAGGACATGTTCATTAAGCTCACCCACCTAAAACAAGACCCAAGACCTGTAGAGTCTTATCTGAGGGACTTTGAACAACTCACACTGCAATGTGAGGTTGTTGAAAAACCTGAGCAAAAGATAGCAAGGTTCTTATAAGGGTTGGATGAGAGGATAGCTAGTAAAGTCAGGCTGCAGAATATATATTTTTATTTGAGGAGGCTGTCAACTTGTCTCTAAGGGTAGAGAAGTTGGGAAAGGGAAAGTCCAGTGCCACTAAGATACCAGCTAAAGCCCCTGCCTTTAAACCCTTTGTAGGGGTTAGGATAGCCGAACCTATGATCCCTATTAGGACTCCTAACAACTCTGATAAGGGCAAGACTGTTAATTCAGCCCAAAGAAAAACTATTCCTCTCAAAAAGTGTTTTCAGTGTCAAGGTTATGGGTATTTTGCTAGAGAGTGTCTATCTAAAAGAGCTCTTAGCACCCTGTAAGTTGTGCATTGGGGAGAGGATGAGGTGTTGGTCTGTAATGATGAAATGGAGGAGCCTGAGGTAGAGGCTAGTGAGGAGTTGATAGAGCCTGATGCTGGTTTAAGTTTGGTAACATGGAGGGTAATGCATGCTCAACCTCAGCCTTTAGAAGAGGACTAGAGACACCAGATCTTTAGGACCATATGTACTATCAAGGGTATGGTCTGTACTCTCATTATTAATGGAGGAAGCTGCACTAATGTAGCCTCCAAAACCCTAATAGACAAGCTAGCTCTACCCACTAAGGACCACCCCCTACCTTACAAACTCAGGTGGTTGAACAAAAGAGTTGAGATTAAAGTGGATAAGCAATGTGTTGTGCCTTTTTCAATTGGCAAGGGATATGTTGATGAGAGTCTGTGTGAATTTCTGCCTATGGATGCTTGTCACCTCTAGCTTGGGACACCATGGGAGTTTGACAGGGATGCTACCCACCAAGGGAGGGACAACACCTATACTTTTAAGTTTGGGAAGAAGAAATCCATCCTAGCACCTTTACCCCCTGCTCTAAAGGTTAACCCAGCCCCCATGAGTACGGCTTCCAAGGAAGTTATGTTGATAAATGAGTCAGAAATGATACAAGAAATGACTAAGCTACAACCTGTGTACATATTGCTTACTAAGGAGACTGGGTCAAGCATGGTTGATATCCCTGAGGAGGTCAAGTCTATCCTAGAAGCTTATGGTGATGTCTTTCCTTATGAGCTCCCTAGTGGGCTACCCCCACTTAGGGGAATAGAACACCACATTGACTTAGTACCTGGAGCTGTCCTACCCAACAAACCTGCTTACAGAAGTGACCCTAAGGCCACACAAGAACTCTAGCTTCAAGTAGGAGAGTTGCTGAACAAAGGGTATGTCAGGGAATCTCTCAGTCCTAGTGTTGTACCAGCCTTACTAGTACCTAAGAAGGATGGGACCTGGCGCATGTGTATTGACAGCAGGGCAATCAACAACATCACTATTAAGTATAGGTTCCCTATACCTAGACTTAATGATATTCTGGATGAGCTGAGTGGGGCTCAAGTGTTCACAAAGATTGATCTGAGGCAGGGTTATCACCAAGTTAGGATAAGAGCAGGAGATGAGTGGAAAACAGCTTTCAAAACAAAACATGGACTCTATGAGTGGTTGGTAATGCCCTTTGGGTTGTCTAATGCCCCTAGTACCTTCATGAGGTTAATGACATAAGTCCTTAGGCCATACTTGGGCAAATGTGTGGTGGTTTACTTTGATGATATCCTTATTTAAATTTCAACTAAGGGAGAGCATTTGCAGCACCTGATATTATTGTTTGAAGTTCTGTGGGAGAACAAATTATATGGTAAGTTGGAGAAGTGCACTTTCATGCAGCCTGAGGTTTATTTCCTTGGGTTCATCATTTTAAAGAAAGGTGTAGCAGTTGATCCTGAGAAGGTTCAGGCAATCAAGGAATGGCCACTTCCTCAGACTGTGACTGATGTGAGGAGTTTTCATGGTCTAGCCTCCTTCTACAGGAGGTTCATACAGGGGTTTAGCTCAATCATGGCCCCTATTACTGAGTGTATGAAGAAGGGGGAGTTCAAGTGGAATGACAAAGATGAGAAATCCTTCAACCTGATCAAGGAACTGTTGTGCAAATCTCCAATACTAGTTCTGCCAGATTTCAACAAACTCTTTGAGGTTGAGTGTGATGCCAGTGGACTTGGCATAGGGGATGTGCTTACACAAGAGAAGAAGCCTGATGCATACTTCAGTTAGAAGTTAAATGGGGCTAATTTGAACTACTCTACATATGACAAGGAGTTCTATGCCATTGTGAGAGCATTGAACCATTGGGGACACTACTTGAAACCTAAGCCATTTGTACTACATTCTGATCATGAGGCCCTTAAGTACATCAATGGGCAACATAAACTCAACCCCAGACATGCCAAATGGGTAGAGTTCCTGCAGCCCTTCTCATTCTCCAGCAAATATATAGAGGGCAAGAACAACATTATAGCTGATGCACTGTCAAGGAGATCTGTGATGTTGACATTCATGGAACAAAAGGGATTGGGGTTTGAATTCATGAAGGAGCTCTATCAGGAAAACACAGACTTCAGAGATGAATGGAAGGTGCATCAGGAAGGTTAAGTTAAGAAAGGGAGCAAATACACAGCTCAGGAAGGCTACCTATTCTATGGAAATAAACTATGTGTGCCTAAGGGACCTTATAGGGGATTGCTGGTAAAGGATGTCCACTCAAATGGCCTTGCTGGTCACTTTGGGGCGCAGAAGACCTATGATATCCTGCAGGATCAGTTCTATTGGCCCAGGATGCTCAGTGATGTGCAAGATGCCCTCAAGAGATGTAGGTCTTGTCAACTAGCCAAATCACACTTCCAGGCTGGCCCTTACACACCACTCCCACTACCAAACTGTTGGAGTAGGTGTCCTCCACAATAGTGCGCCACATAATAAATCTTATTAAGAAATATATAATTGGGATATTTATTGACTATATATATGATTAGTCAGTTGATTAACGTAAATCAATAACGGTTGGCTGACTAGAGTTTGACGTTATTGTCGTTTGACGGCGGTGATCAACTGATCCCTTTCGGTCACACCTAAAGGATGAAATCCAAATAGTAACTAATTATTTGTATACGATACAGTTAATTAGTACATTACATATATTCGATATGTACGAGAGTTACTTGTTAGAAATTGAGTTAAGAACTCAAATTCGATTAAACTTATTTTTCAATTATGCGATAATTGACTAATAAATTTATATCTTATTTTAATACGATTAAATAAGATTTAACTTAGTCATTAATCGTTAAATTACTAAATTAGTTGAGGTTTTGAGATAGAGGTAATTAGTTAATTATATTTACAAAGAGTTGTAAAATAAATTAACTAAGCATTGTGGGACCCATTATATATTGATATAATGGTAAAATATTACTTAAAATGTTTAGTACATATTATTTATTTAATTGAGTCATATAATTGTTATATGATCAAATTAACACTTAATTATACAAGATAATTAACCATATGATCAATAAGTATTTGTGAGACAAATATCAAAAATCAAAATGGATCTAACTAAGCCAAGAGGGCCGGTTATGAAGTAGTTACAAGGGTGATGATTTTTGTTCATGTTTACACTCCTTGGTTACCTTTTGAAAGTGACATAACAAGTAGAATATAATCATCACTTGTTCTACAACACTTCACCCTAATGCATGTGATTAAAATAAGCAAAATGAGAGCCTTGTAGAGCTCACCATGACCGGCCATATTGCCTATAAAAGGGCAATATGGTTGATCATTTTATTTGTTCATTCTATGCTTGTTTTCTTTACTTCTCTCAAAACTCATCTTCTCTCTAAAAACTCTCAAATACTAAGTGTAGTAATATAATCAAAATATTAGTAGTATAATATCTATCTTATTATCTAGTTAATAATAAGGGTAGATTATTTGGGTTCATCTTGGTGCAACTTGAAGGAGGTCTTCTAGTTTGGAGATTTCTTGTTCATCCATATTATTAGCTCAATAACAACAAGAAGGAGTTCTTGTTGTGCCCATATATTTTCCATATCAATGTGAGGAAATTTCTTCTTTTATATAAATGTCTTTATATTTGCATGCATGTTACATAGATCATTAAATACTAAATTAACAAGTAATTTAGCAACTAATTAGAGGAGTCTAATTAAGGTCTATGGACTTTCATGTAAGGCATGGGAAGATCTCAGCATGGATTTCATTGTGGCACTACCAAGAACACATAGGGGAAAGGATTCCATCATAGTGGTTGTAGATAGGTTCAATAAGATGGCACATTTCATTTCATTGTAAGAAGACTAATTTTGAGTTCTAAATCAGTTTAGTTAATTAGTTTGAATTTAAATGAGATTTAAATATTGATATTGATTTTTAATGGTTAAAAATCAATAAATCCCGTAAAATCGAGCTACTATGAGCATGAATGTGTTTAGGGCGATTTTAGCATGAATTTTGCAGCAATTTATTTTATTTATGGTTGAATGAATGAATGTCATTTATTTAATAATTTATGCAAATTTTGTACCTAGTATGGCCTAGTTATTTTAATCGTTATTACCCGTAATGTAAGGGAATAACGGTTGGTTTGTAATTTTATTGGCGATCTCTATCGCCGGTTTGTATAATTTACTAATTTTTTTTCTATAATAAATGTATAATAGGAATTTGTATATTTGTATATTTGTAATTATTTTTTTGAAGACCGGTGACTCACTCAAGACAGTGACATTTTGGAAGGTGTTCCAAGTGAAGATGCAAGGGACCAAGGAGTTGGTTTCCGAATTTGTCACTATCTAGTTAATTTTGATTAGCTAGGTGGCCATACTAGGATTTTATTGTTGCTTGGTTGCTTGCTTTATTCCGCTCATGCCAAAATCGTCACACATGCATTTAATTTACCGTTATTGTCAAGTCAACGTTATTCACAATTCACCGACTTAGAGTTCACTTATA
>JAIUZE010070182.1:0-81275 GCA_022085475.1 Heliosperma pusillum
AATCTCACAGAAATTCCAAATACGAACTCGGAAATTCTAAATTCGACTCGGAACATAAAATTATAAATTAAAACTTAAATTTGCTGAAAAGATTTCGTAAAATATTTCTACTAGAAAAATAGGGTACATTTCCGGGTGTTACAGGCAAGGAGCCGGTTTTATTTCGTGTTGCATGAGCGGCACATGAGGTTCACGCATGGTGCATTTTTCTAGTTTATATCTAAGGATAGTACCGTTTCAATTGGTCTGGATTGGTAGGGTTAGCGAATTCATTCCCATCTAGATTTGTGATTCTAACCGCACCTCCTGAAAATATAGATTTTACTAAGAAAGGTCCAGCCCAGTTAGGTTTAAATTTCCCTCGTGGATCAACAGGTAGGAGAGCTCTAACTGATTTTAGCACTAAATCTCCTTCTTTGATGTTTCTTGACTTAACTCGCTTGTTGAAGGCTTGTTTGATGTCTGTACATTATCTAATGCACGTAGTCTTCTTTCGTCCAAGAGGACAAGTTCGTCATATCTATCTCTTTTCTAATCAGCTTCTGGGATTTGACTTTCCAAGAGGATGCGCAAAGATGGGATTTCGAGCTCCACTGGTTGTACAGCTTCCATCTCGTGGCTTAGATAGAAAATAGTGGCTCCAGTGGGCGTCCCAACTAAAGTGCGATAACCCCATTATGCAAAGGGTATCTTGTTTGGCCAATCACGATAATTGTCTATCATTTTCTTGAGGATTGTGACGACACTTTTGATAGCTGCCTCTACCGCGCCATTAGTCTGTGGTCTATTAGGCGAGGAGTGATGATGCTTGATCTTATATTTGGCTAGCAACTGCCCAGTCTCTGCTTGGAAGTGTGATCCATTATCACTGATAATTTCATGTGGGCTACTATATTGGCAGATGATATTGGTTTGTATGAATTTTGCCACGTTTTTAGCATTAAGACTAGTATAGGATGCGCTTCGACCCATTTGGTGAAATAGTCGATAGCTACCAAGATGAAACAGTGACCTTCTGTTCTAGCTGGAGTGATATTTCCAATGATGTCGATCCCCAAGCAGAAAATGGCCAAGAAGAGGTCATGGTATAGAGTAATGAAGGAGGAACGTGTTGTACATTCCCGAAAATTTGGCAATTATGGCAATGTCTGACGTATTTAATACAATATGACTTCATTGTTCTCCAGTAGTATCCTAGACGTGTGATCTTCTTTTCCATCATGGGTTCACTCATGTGAGGACCGCATTCTCCTTCATGAACTTCTTCCATTACTTTCTGTGCCTGTGAATGAGCAAGGAAACGCAAAACGACACCAAGAGGTGTTCTTCTGTATAATTCTCCTTGCATTAGGAGGTATTGAGAGGCTAGCAGTTGTATGGCTCGTTGTTCTCTCTTATCTATATCTGGTGGATATGTACCATTGAGTTTGAAGTTTAAAATGGCTTGGAACCAGGGTTCCTCCGGATTTTCTTCTTCATCTGTGAGTTGGTACACATAGGCCGGTTCTGACCGTCGTTCGATGCATAAAGGCATTTCAGTCACGTTGTCTGGCATGTTGATCATCGGCGCAAGTTTCGCAAGAGCGTCTGCAAACGGATTCTCTTCACGAGGTAGATGTAGATAAGTGACTTGATCAAAGAATTGAGCCACTTGATCTATCATAGCTTGATAGGGTGCTAGACTTTCACTTCGAATTTTCCAAGATCCCGTCACTTGGTTGATGGTAAGGGAGGAGTCTCCATGTACTCAAAGATTCTTAATGCCTAAGTTGGCTGCTTCTTGTGAACCGATGAGGCAAACTTCATATTCTGTCGCATTGTTTGTTACCTCGAAGTCAAGTTTGGTAGATAGTGGTGTATGCTCGCCTTCAGAAGAAATGAGCAACACTCCCACTCCTTATCCTCTTAAGTTTGATGCACCATTGAAGTAGAGGTCCCAGGAGTCTATACAAGTCTATAGTATGTCCTCGTCTGGAAATGACCACGTGTCTATCACTTGGGTATCGTTGATAGGATTGTCTGCGAAGAACTCGGCAACGGCACGTCCTTTTATGATTTTTAGAGGTACATATTTGAGATCGAACTCTTAGAGCATTAAGGTCCATCTTGCTAGACGCCCGTTGAGAATGGGTTTCTCGAATAGGTATTTGATGGGATTCATCTTGGAATACACTTAGACATAGTAGCTAAACATGTAATGGCATAGCTTCTTTGTTGCCCACACAAGAGCGAGGCATGTCTTTTTTAGAGGTGTATATTTGCATTCATATTCTAAGAACTTCTTACTAAGGTAGCAGATAGCTCTTGCATCTTACACAACAGTTTGTGAGAGCATGGCTCCCATGGTTGTTTCTATGACTGTGAGATATAAATCAAGAGGTTGATCTCGTTGAAGAGGCATTAATACTGGTGGTTTAGCTAATATCTCCTTGATTCTATCAAATGCCTTTTGGCAGTCATCATTCCACGTGGTATGATCTGTTTTCTTAAGCTTTTTGAAGATAGGTTCACAAATCATAGTGAGTTTCGATATGAACCGACTCACAAACTGTACCTTGCCCAGGAATCCTTTAACCACTTTTTCTGTTTGGGGTAATGGCATTTCGATTAAAGCTTTGATCTTGGCTGGGTCAATCTCTATTCCCCTCTGACTGACGACATGTCCTAGGAGTTTGCCCGAAGTTACTCCAAATGCACATCTTTGAGGGTAAAGCCTCATGTTGTATTTGCGCAATCTAACGAAGAACTTGCGAAGATTATCGATATGCCATTTACTATCTTTAGATTTGGCGATCATGTCGTCCACGTACACTTCCACTTCTTTATGTATCATGTCATGTAGCAACACAGTTGCGGTACGTTGATATGTAGCTCCAGCATTGATTAGCCCGAATGGCATCACTATGTAGCAATAAGTACCCCATGGAGTGACGAAGGCTGTCTTATGCATGTCTTCTTCGACCATTTTAATCTGATTATACTCGGCATACCCATCCAAGAAGGATAGAAATGCGTGATCTGCCGTATTATCTACTAGTATGTCAATATGTGGTAGAGGGAATACGTCTTTGGGACTTGCTTTGTTCAAGTCTCTGAAATCAACACACACTCGGATTCTCTCATCCTTTTGGGTACGGGGACTATGTTAGCCACCCAGTCAGAATACTCGAAAACTTTGATGAATCCGCACTACAAGGATATCTCGGCAAACAGACGGCGCTTCTGACGGAAAAAATACTCCGTCAGTAATTTCGGGAAACTGACAGAAACCTGACGGAAATTTAATCCTGACGGAAATTCCGTCAGTGCAAAATGGTGCGTTGACTAAAGTCAATGGCGGCAAAATTAACTGACGGTTATTGACGGAATTTCCGTCACTAACAGTAAATACGGACGGAAATTCCGTCAGGAAAGTCAAACTTAGTTTGACTTTCCTGACGGAATTTTCGTCATTACCTATTCTCTCATCAAACTTTATTGGCCTCTGTCAAACTACCCTGTCACGGAAATTCCGTTAGTAATCTTTAATTACTGACAGAAATTCCGTCAGTAAGCTTTTCGAAAACTCAGGAAACTGACGGAATTTCCGTCAGGAATTTCTTTAAATTGAAAATCAGACCGTCGTCTCCCTCATTCCCCCAATTCGATTTTTTCCTAAAACCTAATCCCCAAATCCGACAACCACCACCTCGACTACCACCTCCTACCACCACCTCCGACTACCACCACCAACTGACGGTATTTCCTTGGTAAGTTTCTTTTGATCCTTCATTTAATTTATCATTTTTCTCCTTTTAATTTTTTACTCCATCTTTCTTTATTTCTTTGTTGTAGATCCAAAGACGACCACCACACTGTAAATACATGAAAAGATTATCATTGTTGTTTGTACATATATTAATCTTTAATGTTGGTTGTACATATATTAATGTTGGTCCTTTTAATCTTTTCTCCTTTTAATTTTTGTTCTAATCTTAATTAACAACAATGATAATCAATAATCACACACTGTAAATTAAACATTTATTATTATCAATATATATATATATATATATATATATATATATATATGTCAACAAGTAAAATTCGTTTTCTTCAATTGGGTCCTTATCACTCCAACCTAAACCCATCAATCTACGTTTCAAGTCACTAGCAAACACCACTTGTAATTTATTAATGAGGAAACAATTCGGCAGCAATTCCCCTTTGTTCTCTAAATACACAATGTTGAATAAATATTTACTCAACATATGCATTCAGAGAACATTAAAGGAATTGTTCAATCACAAGTTATGTGTTTACTACCTAAGTGACTTGAAACGTAGAAAGACAGTCCCAAAACAGGGACTATTCAAAAATTACTCCTAACGAGTAATTTTTGAACGGGTACTAAGTCAACATCAACACATGTAATAATTTTAACATCCACAACACATGTAATAATTAGCTACTAACATTTTTTTCGTCTAATCTTTCATACATCCACTGTCGTTCTAATCTTTTCATGTAATTATGTATCTAATCTCCTTTATTTCTTTGTTAATATATGTAATTTACGACCAACATTATCATTGTTGTTAATTATGTATCTTTCTTTATCTCTTAGATGCGCCAATGGTTTTATGTCGTTCATTAGTGACATTATTCCAAAAAAAAATCAAATGGTGCGCAATTTTCAAGAGATTAAGAATTTTCTAAAGGGACTCCAACTACCCCATGTGAAAATCGATGCATGTCCTACCGATTGCATGCTTTTTTGGGAAGAAAATGCTAATCTTGAGGACTGTACCAAATGTCATGCCTCTCGGTATAAAGGTAAAAGAACTTAAGTGGCCGGAAGCGAATACCTTATATACCACTGACTTATTTCCCGCTTGCGCCAAGGTTACAACGACTATTTGCAACCAAACACATAGCAGGTGAGATGAGTTGGCACCATAAAAACTCTCGATTAAGAGAAAGAGGGACAATGGCACACCCAAGTGATGGAGAAGCGTGGAAACATTTCGATAGAGAGCATCCAGAAATTGCAAGTGAGCCTCGCAATGTTCGCCTAGGTTTGTGTACATATGGATTTTCACCTTATGGCCAATTCGGGAAGTCTTACTCGTGTTGGCTCGTGATTGTCACCCCGTACAACTTACCCCCTTGGTTATGCATGAAGAGGCAATTTATGTTCTTATCTATGATCGTTCCATGTCCTAGTAACCCTCCTAGTAACCCTAAAGCAAAATTGGATGTCTACCTCCAACCGTTGATCAAAGAGTTGAAAGAACTTTGGGAAACCGGTGTGGATACCTACGATGTCTCTAAGAAACGTAATTTCAATTAAAAGTGGCATTACTGTGGACGATAAATGATTTTCCTGCATATGGCATGCTTTCCGGTTGGTCCACAGCCGGATACCGTGCTTGTCCTTATTGTCTTCAAAAGAATCCTAAATCCTTTTTTCTTAAACATAGTCGAAAGGTTTGTTGTTTCGATTGTCATCGTACTTTCTTGAAACCTGATCATCCTTTCCACAACAATTGTAAGCATTTTCTAAAGAATAGGAAAAGTGATAATACCACAGCTGCAATCAAATTAACCGGTGCTGAGGTCTAGGATTCGGTAAAAGATTTACCAAAAGTTGTCGAGTTTTCTGCTGAAGAAATGAAAAGATTGAAAGACGAAAAAACTGAAGGTTGGTGGAAACAAAGCATATTCTGGGAACTTCCTTATTGGAAGACATTGTTGATTCGACACACTTAGATGTTATTCACATTGAGAAAAACTTTTTTGAACAGCTTATCAACACGGTGATGAATGTAACAAAGAAAACTTCATTTGGCCCTAAGGGTAAAGCTGAATTTCTTGAGTATTGCTTGAAACGACCCATATCATCTAGGTTTGTTTTAGAGACAGCGGAGAAGAAGGCTCTATGCGAATTGGTTGCTAGTTTGAAATTCCCGGATGGTTATGCTTCAGATTTTAGTCGGTGTGTTGACCATAGAAATTTGGTGTTGCATTACATGAAAAGTCATGATTGTCATGTCTTTTTGGAACGGTTACTTCATGTTGCATTGAAACATTTATTCCCGACGAATTCTTGGAATGTTATAACTGAGATAAGCCATTTTTTTAGAGACTGGTGTACTTCTACGATTAAAGTTGATACCATGGAACATCTAGAGTCAAACATTGCGGAGATATTATGCAAGTTAGAAATGATATTTCCCCCTTCTTTCTTCAATTATTCCATGGAGCATTTACCTATTCACTTACCTTATGAACCGAAGGTTGGAGGACCTGTTCAATATCGATGGATGAATCCATTTGAGAGGTTCCTTAATCATTTGAAAAAGAAGGTTCGCAATAAAGCTCGGGTCGAGGGTTCCATATGCAACGCTTTTTTGTTAGAGGAAATTTCATATTTTTGTTCCCTATATTTTGAAGATCACATTGACACAAAAGCGAAGGACTTGGAGGTTGGTGTGAATTTCGATAACCAACTAGATTCAAATATACCCGAGTTGTTCAATGATGACTTGAGAAATACTACCGGGAAATGTATACCGAGCTACTTAAATGAAAAGGAGTTTGAAGAAGCTCATTTTTATGTGCTAAGAAACTGTGGGCAATTTTTAGAGACTTATGAAAAATAAGTTATTGATACATTATTACACAATTAATTTTTAATAACAAAATTAATTCATTATTATATTATAGGTAATACGTACATTACTAATTAAAACATGTCCTGATGCCACGTCTTATAAGGAATTTGAGACATACATCAAACTCACATATCCTGATGTCACGTCTTATGATGATGTTTGGAGCAAACATGACAAAAGTTTTTCGAAATGGTTGGGAAATGAAGTAAGATTACATTTAAATTTCTTATTAACTAAAATTGAGAAGATAACATCTTAATATAATTAATATATTGTTTTATTGATATATAGGCTTATAGATTTAAGGATCCTTTAATAATAGCTTTAGCAGGGGGTCCAAGTAACTGGGTGAGGACCTGGAGAAGATATTCTATCAATGGCTATAAATTTCGTGTTTTTAAAGAGGGAGTTGATGTTCCGAAAGCTACTATAAGCAATGGGGTTTGTGTCAGTTCTACTGAAAGGTTGGACTACTACAGAACCCTTAATGAAGTTGTTGAGCTTTCTTATTATACCGAGCAAAGGATTTATAAGGCCATATTGTTTAAATGTGATTGTTTTGACAATTCCCCACAAGGAGTTAATATCCATAAGGTATACAGACTTGTCGATGTAAACTTAAAAAAGAAACTTCGTGGACATAACTCATTCGTGGGAGCTTTTCAAGTCGATCAAGTGTGTTATGCTCCTTATCCAACCACTAAGAAAGATAATCAATGGTCCGCAGTTTTTAAGATCAAGTCAAGATCGCATGTTGATGCTCCTGTTGACGAAATTGTCTTCCAAGAAGATGTGGTTGTCAGTAGTCAGTCGATTTCACCAATTTTCGTGGAAGAGACACAAAGTGAGGATAAATATGAAGTGGTTGTTGAAAGGGGTGAAGGGGAGTATGACAAGGACATCGGTGAAGAAAAGGAAAAAGATGATGAAGATGAAGAAAGTCAAGAAGTACAAAATGAGGAAGATGAGGAAGAAGTCGAAATGCTTTTTTTAGATGATAAAACTTTGTTGAGTTGTAGTGATAGTGATAGTGAGGGTCAATAGTTGTAATTCTAAATTGGTGACAATAATCTATTTGTACAAAAGTATGAATTTAGTCAAAATACAATTAATCAAATTTGAAACATTTCATTGTAATTCAAAAAGTTTGCTCACGGTTTTTATATATTGAACAACCTAACAATTTCCATTGTATATAGCTTTTACTTATGGCAGGTGGGTTTATAAACTGGCTCATAGGTAACACTAGTCGATCTCGTCGTGCTAATGAGGAGGAGAACGAGGAGGAGGCGGCCTCAGAACACCACGAGCAGGAGTAGGAGCAGGTTACGATGCCGACTACGCAACAAGAAACTTTTACGACGCGGGTTATTCTGTCTCGCAATCCTGACATAGGCCATTGGTAAGTGTCTCATATATAGAAAAAAAAATTTTACCGCTAACTTTATTTTATTATAACTTACGCTAACTTTTATTTTAACTTTTATTATCGCGTTCGTTCTAATATGTATCTTTTTTAGGTGGGATGACAAGCCGATCAAGCAATACGTTACTTGGTCTTTCATTCGTACCATCGGCCGGGAGTACTTCACCAAATGGAGTGAAGCGAGTCATTCACAGCGTAGGTGGATGTACGAATACTTTCAGCTATATTTTATTAAGGTTCTAGCTATTACTAAAAAGTAATTGTTTTCATTCAAAACGGGATGATGTACAATTTTAGCAATTACTAACAAGTTGTTTATGATGAAATAGAATCATGTGAACTCGGTCGAACCGAACTACGACCCGAAGCCCGAATGGTAGAAACAGGTCACAAGGCGGATTAGCTCACTTGTTGATGGGCTCAAATATAACAAAAAAAGACCGGATTGGGTGCCTGAATCTTGGTGGGAAACCATTAGAAAAAGGCCCGAAAGCGATCCTGAATTTGCCAAGAAGTCCAACATAAACAAGGTAAATAGACGGTCGGGTGGCGAGAAAGCTTTGGGCACCCATACTCTAGGCCGGAAGAGTTGTTCCGATGCGTTTAAAGAATTGGTAAGTTCTTTATTTTTTCCTTCACAAATTGCATATTGTGAAAGATTAATATTGCTGATATATCACTTAATGTTTTTATACTACTTTCAGGTTGATCCCACGCCGTACAAGTTGTTTGAGAAAACAAAGAAAAACAAGAAGGGCGAGTGGGTTAATCATAGAGCTGCTAAGACAAACGTAAGTTTGTCTAATTATTACTAAGGAGTTTATATCCAACTTTAATACTATTTATTAGCTTTGTTTTGTTTTTATCACTTAATAATGATTTTAATTATACAACTTTTTTTTTTTTTTTTTCAGGAAGCTTACACCGAAGAGATGAGTCAGCCAACGCCAACTGGCGAGACCTCAGACGAGTTCCATGCATACTATAAAGCTGCAGATGGATTCGATAAGAAGTCGAGGCTATTCGGGATGGGAAACAAGGGGAAAGAAGTGTGGTATGATCCACCTTGCAACAAAAGTGCACACGCATCTTTCTCTTACAATCCTACTGATTACACTCGATTCGCAACTGAAAATACTCAAATGATGTAGCAATTGAGTGCACTTGCGAATGAACGAGAAAATGACCGAGCCGCCCGACTTGCCCTTGAAGCACAAGTACGGGCCAATCAACAACAAATGGAGAGCCAAGCCGAGCAAATGGCCGCCATGCAAGCGGTTGATGGCGTTTTTTCCCCGGGCTCGTGTCATTTCCCTCCTCCACGTCCAAGAGACGACAACGCGGACGACGGACACGTCTTTGGGCAGGGTTCCGTTACCCCCTTAGGTTAGTAATTTATCATCTACTTAAGTTAGTCGTTATGTCAAAGACATTAGTTTTGTCTAAGTTAGTAAATCCGTTGAATTTGTAAGTTTGTAAGAAAGTTGTATAAATTTGTTTAACTTTTTATGTAATGGATTTTTTTTCCAATTTCCATCGATCTTCCGTCTTATTTTTGTTGCCTTTTGTTGATTCCCGCTCATGTGGTCGACGTGAGTATGAATTACCGCTTTGCGGTCGACGAATGTATTTTCTGTATTGCAGGTTTTGTTGAAATTATCACCGTTTAAAACAATGAAAAATACGCATTGTGGCTGGACAGCAGGCTGCTGTTTCCAGCCACTGCTACATTGACTAATGATGGAAATTCCGTCAGTAAAGTCAAGATAATATTGACTTTACTGACGGAATTTGACGGAAATTCCGTCTGTAAGGTCCATATCATCTTGATTAAATCAGGATAATATTGATTGTACAGATGGAAATTCCGTCAATAAAATCAATATTATATTGACTTTACTAACAGAATTAGGCTTTAGGGTAGGTCAATATAATCTAGACTGTACTGACGTAAATTCCGTTAGTAAAGTCAATATTACTAACGGAATTTCCGTCAGTACAGTCAAGATTATCTTGACTTTCACCTAAACTGACTGACGAATCATCCGTCAGTAAACCGTTAGTAAATGTGCTTACTGACGGAAAATCCGCCAGAAGTCAAATTTTTGTTGCCATTTGAAGTGACGCACGTTACTGACGGAATTTCTGTCGGTAATTGACTTTACTGACGGATTTTTGGTGTTTCTGACGGATTTTTTCTGTCTGTTTCCCGAGTTCGTTTTGTAGTGTCGGTTGTGAATTGCTTATCGACTACTTCTTTGATTTTGAGAGCCCACTCAGTTCTTATTCTGCGAAGCTTCTGTTTTACAGGTTTGAAACCTGGCCTACTTGGAATTCAGTGCTCTGCGATATCCTTGTCGATCCCCCGCATGTCTTTGTAAGACCAAGCGTAAACATCTTTGAACTCGTGTAGAAGGACGACGAAATTGGCCCTTTCGTTTGGGTTTAGAGTCGTCCCAATTCTAAGTTCTCGGGGTTCTAGTTCGGTCTCTACGTTGATGGACTCAGTGTTTTCTATAAATGGTGCCCCTTCCCCTCTTGTAGCATTTCTCTGATTATATAGGGAGGTAGTTCGATCGTGTCACGGTCAGGACCATCCTTATTATCATCATAAACAGAATTGCATTCAGAATAACGCAAGCAATAAGCAAAATCAGATTTATTCATATCAAATTTTGAAAATAGGTGGAACAAAGAGGCCATCTAATCAGTAGTCAGTGGTGGTAAAGGCATAGCTGCTAGGACATTCCCCAGACTACTGTTACTATTAGATGCTAAGATAGGAGAAACAAAGGGATGGGCATTGACGACAAGAGGAGACTCTCTAGGGACTTCGCTAGACTCAGACTTTGACTCCGACTCCGAATCCGACTCAGACTTGAATTCGTTGTCTTCCGGCTCTCCTTTGAACATATCTCCCTCTCCAGTGGTGACTTTGAAGAGCTTCCCTTGGTTGTTAGTCCACTTGATTGATTTTCTCCATCCTTTGGGCTGACTTCCATTAGTGTCGGTGATTAGCGCCGCGGGGTTGAAATGATCGTCTTGAAGTATCATGGTAATGATCTCATCCTGCGCAACTCTGACGAATCGGTCATCCCCAAATAAGAGACTGACAGCTTGTTCGTCCAAACAAGGCGTTTGACGAGTCCTGACGATAGGAACCGTATCTGAAGGGATAAAGTAGCAATCGTGGAAGACCTCGATTCCAGCTAGTTATATTCCCTTATAATGTCAAGGTTCAGGAAACTCATGGAAGTATTCCTGGAATCCTTCTCTGACGAAGTATCCATTTAGAGTAGGGAGGTAAGGTTACTAAGGTTACATCTGGATTCCCTTCTCTTTACGGTTTTGAGTTTGGGTAAGCATTTCTAGAGTTTCCTTCTTCGTGGGTTTATATCCCAACCCTAACGGTATCTTTCCAGAGTTCCTTTCTTTGTAAGGTACAAGAGTACTCTTTCTTTTGGGGTTCAAAGGCATTCCTGGGAACTATCCCTGGGATTTGAGCATGTGGTTGACCACTAGGATGGAATGAGGGTCGAAATATAGAGGTGCCAACTCACTCTCAATTAGATTGACATTCTGAAATCCCCCAAGTTCGTATACTGGATCTGTTACCACATGGTTGCTAGACATTTTCTCTATGACAGCCTTAATGGGTGACGAGGTGATCATCACTATCTTGCCATCCAAAGGGATTTTGATCTTTTGGTGTAAGGTAGATGCCACTGCTTTGGAAGCGTGAATCCAAGGCCTTCCTAGGAGTATGTTGAAAGATGCTTCGATGTCTATAATCTGGAAGTTAACCTTTCGCTCAATTGGCCCAGTGGCTATGGTAAGGTTAACTAATCCTACTACCTTTCGTTGTGTTATGTCGTATGCTCGAACACCTTCATTAGTAGGAGTCCAATCTAACTCTTTCATGCCCAATTTACGTGTCGTTTTTAATGGTACTGCGGAGCCATCATCCACCAAAGTCATTGGTACATTATTCTTCAGGCATGTTATGATGATATACAAAGCGAGATTGTGACTAGCCCCAAAATGAGGAAAATCATCGTCTGAGAAAGTAACTGGGTTACTTAGCTTGACTGAATCTTGGAGGACCAAGTTGACTATATCGTCACGTGTAGAGTCATGTGCTACATTCTGTTTTGCCAATGCTTGCAGCAAATCTTGGCGATGAGGAAATGAACTTGCAACTAGTTGTCAGACTGAAAGATCAGCCTTTGTCTTTTGTAGTTGCTTAAGAAGTTGGTCAGTAGATGTACCTTCGCTATCATTTGGGATGACGACATTGGTGTTGGTAATTGGACCATTAGTGTTAGGATTGTTTTGAGGGACGCTTTGATAAGGGCGTCCTGAGCGAGTGAGATAGTCTATATCTTGGTCTTCGCTATTTCTGACTTGAGGATGTTTGGCGGGGTATTCGTCTTCATCGTCATCAGCCCATATCCCATTGATAGTATTGGAATCTCTTAACCGAGTGATTTCAGTTTCTAGGGTGATTATTCGTTCGACGAGATTGTCACATATCATGATCACCTCTCGCATTGTAGATTGTGGGGATAAAACTGGAACTTGTGGTGTATTTTCTTGAGGCGTGGCACCCGGAATGCGTAGGGATGTCGCCATGGTTTCAAGCTCTATGACTTGTCTACTCATACTCCTAGCCCATGCGATGAAGTCATCGATGGTAGGAGAGATGGTGGAATATATTCTCTCATTTTCGAGCATATTGACCTCATCTTCGACTGGGGAGATGAGATGTGAGCAATCCAAGGTGGATTCCTCGTCTGTGATCGTTAGAACTCCAAGAGGATTCTTGGTGTTGTTGGGCTTGTTATCACGAGGTAGGGGTAGACGACCGTCTTCAATCATATCTTGGATGACATGTTTTAGCTTATAGCACTTTTTGTGTCATGCCCTTTACCCCTATGATATTCGCAGTACGAGTTCTCATCCCGGAACTTATTTTTCTTTTCTGGCTCAGGAGGTCCTATGGGTTGTAGTTTGCCTTGTTGTGATAGTCTTTTCAAGGCATTGGTGTAGGTGTCACAAATTTTGGTGAACTTCCTTGGTTGGCTAATCTTTTTAGGTGTTTCAACAAGGTTGACCTCATCAGTTTTGTTGATGGAGCCATAAGAACGACTCGTTGAGCCTTGACTCCCACGACCTACCGTTTTGGACAAAAGCCCTTTACGGATATCGTCTTCGATTCTAGTACCTAATACGGTCAAGTCTTTGAAAGACTTTATGCTTTGGTACCTTAGATGGTTTGCATAAATGGGTCTTAAGTTGTCTACGAACTTTTCCACAAGAGTAGCTTCATCCGGACGTTCAGCTAGTTGAGTACTAGTCTTCCTCCGCCTACTTAGGAAGTCGGTGAAACCTTCTTTCTCATTCTGGGTAAGAACCTCCAGATTGCGCATGTTGACTTGGATTTCAGCATTAACCGCATATTATTTGGTGAAATCGATGGAAGCATCATCCCATGTTGCAATTTTCTTGTGGTCTAGATAGTAGAACCATTGCTTAGGAATGGTGTCAAGAGATAAAGGAAAGATCCTTAGGAACATCTCTGGTTTAATGCCTTTGATAGACATGTAGTCTTTGAAAGCACGAATATGATTCAAAGGGTTTTCATGCCCCTTAAACTTTGGGATATCAGTCATGTTGAAGTTGGTTGGCAGCTGTGCATTCACAGCTTCATACTTGCGACTATTTTCTCTGTAAATGTCATCCCCCTTAAAGTACATGAGTTGCTCCTCCAGATACTGGACTCGTTTTTCAGCTTCAGTAGGGATTAGCTTACGATCGACTTCAGGTTGTCCCATGGATGGTGGTGGAAGGTTGTCATGCACACTAGTATCATGCATGTCGGGCGGAGGAAGCCTAGTTTCCACAACGACGATTCGGTTTTCGATGGCGTCGAGACGTGCATAAGCTTGATCTTGGCTTATTTGGAGACAAAGGAGCGCAACTAGGACTTGATCATTACCATTATCATTACCGTTACCATTCCGGCCTAGAACACTATCTCCTGGTATCTTGGAAGAAGCTGAGGCAAGAGACTGACGACGAATCACAACGCGATCGACTATTTAGCACACTGACTCGAAAAGACTCGATTTGTGAAGTGGGAGTGTGCCACTGTGTCAAGTGAGTTTTGAAATGACTAGATTTGAAATATTTATTCTAGGCAACCATAGTGTGGTTGTAGGAGTGTTGACTCGAAGTGGAGAAAATATTTTGACTTTTGACTCGACATTTGGACAGAATTTTGACTGACTTTGCACTACTTTAGGCTACCTTTGAAAATGCTTTACAATTTAAAATAATTTTCTTTTGAAAGAACTTGTCATGATTTACAAAAGGGTGATCTCATATGGTTATACATATTTAAACAGGCAGACTAACGGTATGCTGAGTGCATTTAAAAGGGATTTGGCTTTAAAGGGTGGGTTGCCATACCAAGCAATCAAACCCAAGGTCGGTGGAGGGGTCCGTGCCAAACATGAGTAAGGTCGGTTCCCAGTCCATTTCTCTGAGTAGTGAAAGCCCTTGGTGCTAACATGAGTACACACCGCGGTATGGTTGACGTCAATCGCTATCCATCCATAGATACAAATAAGAATTTGGACCATCCGGATAGGACGATTGGTCGAAAGGGTTGGGCTAGGCCTAGGAAGGCTGAATAAAACGACCCAGGAAGGTCGAGTAATGAAAACCGACGACTGTCTCATACTTACTATATCTTAACCATGTTCAAGTTCCACCCTGGGTAACACGTGAGTGTATAATCCACAGCGGAGTCGCCAAACTGTGATGCACGAGACCCGCGATCAGGTGCCTCGGCGAGAAGGAGGCGCGATTGTGGCGTCGTATTGAATACGCGTTTGTGGAGTCGCCACCAAATTTTTTGGGAAGTTGGAACCGTTCGAATACTTCATGCCATGTCAATACACAAACTAATGGCATGAATACTAAGAACTCGTTACCCTTAGCATTCTATGTATAGAATGACTCTCGTGGATGCCAATGAACACGGGTGCTCACAGAGATCTGGAGTAAGGGGTAATGGTACGTATTAGGAAGCTCTTTTGATCGAACACCTAATCCCGCCCGCCTCGATAGCGGCCTCTACTATTGGTTAAAGAAACTCTTCTATTATCGATGTGTTGTCGGTTATATGCACGCTATGCAAAATCTAAGTTTTGATCCTAGCATGTGAGTTAAGAGTAGTCGGTTGACATGTATTTTAGCAATCAATTAGGTCAAAGTAGTATTTAGATTCAATTGCATGTGAAAAAGACGAGAATTATACAATGATTACAAGAGAATTAAAATTACAAAAGAATAAAGATTACAACGAATTCGAGGGATCTATGTCGGAAATATGTTTGAAAGATTTAAAGAAAAGAAAATAATTAAGAAAACTAAACAAATCATATTAACGGCGATAATACGACTAATAGTCGATTAATTTAACGAATTAAACTACGTCGAAGCGAACCAGGAAGTTCAGAGACAGAAACCAGCCCGGAACAGGCGCAGCAGACACTGCGTCCTCTAGAAGAGGCACAGGTGTTTGTGCGTCTATTCCTGAGTTGGGTTCTGGCTAGGAAGCCAGAATCGCAATCAGTTAATGCACGTTGGGATTTACGGTTTATTACGGATCTACAAGTCAAGTAAAAGTGATTTAATTGATTTTAAACATGCTAAACTATATCAAAGATGGATCTAAGGACTAGATATGAACGAATCTAACCTTTTAAGACATGATCTTGAATTAAAGACGACAAAAATCCACTAATATCAACTGTTAGGGATCTAAGTCAAGAACTAGATAAAAAAATATGAACTAATGTTAAAAGGTAATTTATGAAAGACTAATAATAAAAAAAAAGGTTTGAAAACAATTTTAACATGAATCCGACATGAATCTTACATAATTTATACAATACAAAATATAAAATAAAGTACAAGACGGGATTATTACACCCTCAGACTTACATGTTTGATGAAACGAGTTAACTAAGTTGTCTTTTAGCGATAGCTCGAGTCGATGTAATGAAAGTGCCCTCGAAAGAGGAAACGGCTGATTAAAGTTGATTAATTAGGTTGAGTTGGTCAAATTGGTAGGTCAATGCAAAATGAGACTGTACCCAGAAGAATCTGAGCTTACGTGGTCGATTGATCAAACACGTAGTTGTCAATAAGCTTATAGCAAGGTCTAGAATGCAAAGAGAGATGAGAAGGGGCGGAACACTCGCGTGCTTTGAAAGTGTGCACGAACCTCTCCTTATTTAGAGAGAAATCCGAAGGGTTTTGGAATACGAAAATTAGAAAATATTCCGGAAACAGGAAAACAGATTTCGGAAAGAGGCGCAGCAGAGACTGCGACTCTTGGAAGAGGCGCAACACCTGCTGCGTTACTTCCTGAGTAGTCTCCTACCATAAACAAAAGATTTACGCGGTACTTTATGAAATTGCGGTAGATCTCGAATACTCTTCAATAAAATACGGATATATTTTACCAAAAATGATAAGTTTTGAAATATTAAAATATCTGGAGTATCGAGCGTTCAGACTCGGTTTTGAAGGACGGTTATCAGAAAATGAAGCGGTTCTTGACCCGGACTCCAAATAAACTCTAATGACTGTCAAAACGACCGTATCGGCGCGTAGATGACGACCAAGGGGTAGACACAACTATTTGAGCTATCACTTGACGACGAACTTATGAACTGCCATACAATGTTTCGCTGTAACAAACATGCGGCCCAATCATCACTAGGTGGTTGGCGGAAGGTGTATAAACAAGGTATCTTCACATGTGAGATACGATATATTTCATACATGAATGTTCTGTCATTACGTAAGATTATAACTAAACAAACCATAAAAACCATAACATGTGAAGGCCTATGAGAAAGAAAGGAGAAAACATCACATGGGGTGTAACACCCCTATAAACCAAGGAGTCTCACAAGACCTCCTCAGCACATCGGGATGCTACCATCTTGCTTGCCCGAGATAGTACACATCAAATAGACAATAGCGAAACAATTCTTATTAATCAATTGTTTAAATTAAAGTTACATTGTCTCAAACCGACTGAAACTGTCTCAAATAACAATATTCCAAACTAACAATAACAAAGTAAAAGTCCAAGATAATCTAAGTTACAGTGGAAACTAATACTCGTCAGCGGCGATCCCATCCAATCCCCAATGCGAGTTCAATCAATTACCTACTAGACACCTGCTCACCATTCCCCAATGGATCACAGCAGTTTTAGATATATTAACGGGGTCAGTACCATCATATATCAATCAACGCATAAGACAATAACAACATCACCAACAAATAACCAACAGCCAAATATACCACCATACACCAGTAATTGAGCTACCACCGCAGCAGTAACTCCCGCCAGCGACAGACTGCAGATCTGACTGTTGTTCCACCTATTGATGTCAGACCGTAGCACTGGACATCGAAAGCCCTCTCGCCGCAGCGAGATTTACCGGAACATTAATGTGCACATCCCCCTCGCAGAGTGAGAGCTACAAGAGGCAAACACGGGGTGTGGTCTGTCTCCCGGCGGACCACCAAAATAGTAACCAAGTAACCACCCAAACTTCAATCTCCAATCTCCAATCTCCGAACACCATCATCATCACAATATTAACCATCAACAACAACAACAATCACAACATCACAGTACAATCTCATCACAATGATAAACATATAAGGCACTGAGTAGGAAAATCCTACCTGTAAGCAAATCTGGTAATATGCAATCACAAAAACAATTCATCCTCTACAAAGTCTCCCCCAAATCAATCAACCAATAAATAAATATAATCAACAACCATCAAATCCCTTTTCCCCCCAATTCAATTAGGGTTTTATAACTACCCATAATGATTATAAATCACAAAGATAGATCACTTACCAATGGAATCAACACATACGATAAGATGCAATCCAATCCGAGCCTTGAGATAATTAGAGATAATTAAGAGGTTTTGCGAGAGAAGTTTAGAAAGTTTTAGGGTTAATTATGAAGTATTAACCGACGGGTTTATTTTATACCTCTTAATTATCTTTAATCAAACCGCCTGATAAAATCCCGCAGAACGGTGCACTCGGTCGAGTGCACACTACACTCTGCCGAGTGCCAACTAGGCAGAAGGCTGTCTAATTGACACATCAACCTCACTCGGCCGAATACATCTTACTCAACCGAATGCACATCCCACTCGATCGAGTGACCCCTACTCGACAGAGTACAAGGTACTCAGAAATACGGAGTATTACATGGGGTCCCCAGCCAGTCGGGTGACCGGCGACCGGCCCACTCGCTGGGCACCGAGACTAAACCAATATTTATAAGTCAAGGGGAGGTCTCCAGTCGGTCGGCCGGCGGCCAGTTCACCAGCTGGGAACCTACTTCTATTCGGGACTCACACATACGCACATGACGGGCTCCTAGCAGTGGTCCCTGGCAGCGGTCGGGCCGCCGGCATGAACCCATGATACATCCACTTCACTTTGAAAAATGTAAAGATGAAGTAGGGGGTTCCCAACCAGTCGGCTAACCGGCGGCAGGTCGACTGGGTGGGGACCACTGCTCCAAATTCCGACATTCAAATCCCATTTTTAAGCATCCAAAACTAAAACCCATTTATCATACTAACATAAATTCATCACTAAACATCATTCAAATCATCGTATGAGTGTTAAAACATCCAACACAAACATTAAGGCACTAATTAAACCAATATTAATGTCCTTAACATATAGTTACATGATAATAAGAAGGATTAGCATACAAACTACCAACTTCTACCAATTTAAGACAAGTGAAACATAACTCAACAATTCAACATGTAAGAACATAAGATTCATGTCAAGAACCAACAAACAATTCATCTTTATCATAAATACTACCCTAAATCACATAAGAAACACACATTATGTGATATCGAGTAACCCGTCTACATTACCTCATTTAGCGCCCTCTAAGCTTCCCATTGATCAACAAATAGTCTTTATCCGGGTTCTCTAAGCCTCTACCAAGCATTATAATACAAAAAGATAAAGATTTATCATTCTAGAGAAAGACGGACGATTTGAATAAATAAGAAAGGCGACGACTTTCTTACTTAAAAGGATAGAGGAAGAAGAAAAGAGAAGATTGGTTAAAAATCAATGGATTTGGTTGAGAGATGAGGAAGATATGGAGATTTGAAGTTATGAGAGGAAGAGAAGTTTTAATGGTGTTTTCGGGCTTACAAGGAAGGAAATGATGCTGAAAAATTGAAGCGAGAAGGAGATAGCATATGGGTTTGTTTGAGAATATGGGTATTAAAATCCCCAATACTCAAGGTGGAGTTTAACCCACTTGGATTTTCGAGTAAAATCCGATTATGGACTCATAACGGACGAAAACAACACGATTTTTACCCAACTAAACCAAAATACTATTTAAGTCTCAAATCAAAGCTAACTAATTAAATATTAATCAAATCAAATTGCTAAATTTGCGGGTGTTACAAATGTGGCGAGGGAGGGAGCGACATGCTTGGTACCCGACATATCTGGCTAGTGATGTGCATGGGAGTGGCCGGTGGGGTAGGGGAGAAGAGATGGTTAATTTGAGAAAAACTGAAAGAGTTAATTGAGTGCCTAGAAATGAGAATGGTATAAAGGTCTTTCGTATCAATAATTGAGTCAATTGTGTCCATGAAAGAGCATAACCCAATTTTCAATGAGTCAAATACTTATCACTTGGGTAAATAACTAAACTTATGAAACTACAAATAGTTTATCCTTTTTTTATTTATATCGGTAATATTTGATTCCTTATAAACTTATGACGAATACAACCCGGGAGACTCGGCGAATATGCCCCATGTGATTTTAATTGGAGAGGTGCAAAATTCCAATAATTGGAAACTCCAAACACACGAGGGGAGCCAGCACAGAAAAAGAAAGTGTTGGGCTTTCTAGACAGACTCAACCCTGTGTGACAGTATGAGTCATCATCACTCATAATCTCACCTTTATATTTTCATATTTTCTCTCTCTTAAAACACAAGAAGAATATTACGGAGTAATAACGCCATTGATCTCTAGTCTCTACTTGACCATAACACCCGTTTAATCTCCTTCCTTCACTTTACTCTCCTCTTTTTTTTTGGGTAAGTCTCATTGAAGACGAACAATTTTGTCTTTGGAAGACGGGCCAACTGTGGTCATTTTAATGAGAATTGTTATCAGTCACGTTTCCTTCAGCTATAATTGTTTGTTTGTTATAGGGTAACATTTATCGTTGAAATGGCCACATTTGGGCCGTCGATGAAATTGTCCCGTCTTCATTGAGAATTTGGGTCATCTTCCACTCTTTTTTGAAGATCTTTTTTTTTTCCTAAATTCATTTATGATTGTTTTTTCATACATATCATTTACTCCATCTTTTAGCGCTGTTTGATCATCCATATTCTGAGTATTTTTTTTTGGTAGAAATATTCGAGTATTCCTCGATAATTAGTTATAATTAAGCATCACTATCACTAATCACGTCTACATATAGAAAATTATAAAGGTCGGCAATTACGAGTATTATATTTGACTCCATTGGTGTTTTTCTGTGGTGTTGCTACAATTGCACGTTGTTTTCTACTACATCTACTTTATTTTTTGCTTGGACAAATATTGGTCTACTATTTATTGGAATTGATTTTCATAACATAATTATTTATTATTATATTATGGTGGGGCCAAATAGTTCATGAATATAATTGAGTTGATGATTTATTCTGTATTTTTGAATTATTATGATTTGTCAAGTGTTAGGTTGAATCATATTTTGGAGCCATAATGTTCAAGTGGAGGAGTTCTCCTCAGAACCATGATCATGAAAATGATTCCTTACAGCGTGATGCAAAGGTAACTGAATCATCGTCATCATTTAATTAAATTAATCGAGTCGATTTAGGTGTCTATTGATGGTTGATTTCTGATTCTAATTATGGAGTAGTTAGTTCATGTGTTGGTAAACTAGTACTCCCTTCGTCTCGGTCATCTGTTTACCTTTCTATATTTGGAGGGTTTTCTACTTTGATCCATCAATGGAACTATTGTCCACTTGTCGTCCACTAAACACAACCTCAAATGGTCCTCTACTCTTTCCTTAATCTTTGTGCCAAAAGCAAAGTAAACAAATGACCAGGACGGAGGGGGTACAACTATATCTGTGACATGTTATAACTTATGAGGGTTGTTGTTTGATGATATGGAAGTGAGCGTGGTGATAGCTAGTATTGTAAGAGTAATAACTTTAACTACTATAGTGGCTCCAGTGGAGTTATCGCTTCCAAATGTTGTGTAGATGGAAGTATTAGTTATATGGTAAGTAGCTCACAAAAGAAGTTGCCAATCAAAAGACGACTAAAATTAAAGAGTATAATTGACCCGATGTGCTTTTTACCCTTCTTAACTCAACTTTAACCAAACCCAACACCACCTGATATCCTCCCCAACCATATCCGTTCTTCTTCCGGGTGACAACTATGTCAAGTTTATGGCTTTATGGGGGATTATCCCTTCTAAGTGCTAGATATATACTTATTTGCATAATTGCATGGTCCAAGACTATGTTACTTCAACATTGCACAGTTGCATTCGTCTGGCTGACGCTCCCTCGACACTTCATTTTAAGCAGAATAGGTGAAACTTTTTTCACGAAATACTTTTCTTCGACACTTCATCCCCGTGTTTCGCCCAACAATGGAGTCAAGTTGGAGTTATCATATGTCCTAGGCCAGAAGCTTTTCTCAAAGTCGTGGTACCACTCTCCGAACAGACAATTATAATTGAAATAGTTTTGTCAATTTGCTAATATTTAATACTCCCTCCTAGTCACTCAATTCTTCCCCTTTTCATTTTACACAAAAATTAAGGAAATGAATTTGGACCACACAAAACACACTACCCCACATACAAATGAATTTAGACCACACAAAACACACAACCCCACATCCAAAAAGGGAAAGAGGGAAGAAAACCCGACTTACCCATTAAGGAAAGAGGGAAGAAATGATCGACTAGGAGGGAGTAATTGATTGTGAGTGATATGAGAGTATCGAGTTACTTTGTTAGGTTTCTGGAATTGGCAATGACTTATGCTATTGTCCAATTAGGTAAAAGAGCTCAAAGTGGCTCTTGCACAACTGTCTGGACGTGACACAAAGTATTGTACTGAAGGTTGCCTGAGACGTTATCTCGATGCAAGAAGCTGGAATGTAGAAAAGGCAAAGAAAATGTTAGAGGAGACACTGAAGTGGAGGGCTTCTTACAAGCCTGAGGAAATTCGTTGGGTAAGCTAGGCATTGTTTGGTCAATTCAATTGCTTCAATTAACATCTCTTGGCCTGCTAAAAAAAATTAAAAAATCAACATCCCTCGGTAATTTTACTGATCTTCATGTGTATAAGTTCGATTTGTCATGAACAATGAATATGTTGGTATGAAATATTGAATTCTATGGAAATAGGTAGACACACAATCATGGCCTACTGCAACATCAAGATTTTTTCCCAATTTATAATGACAGTTTTTTTCGTAAAATCACTATCATATCGAACATGTCATGATCCTGCAGGCTGCAGCAGTGAAGAACGTAATCATGTTTAATTGAGTCATTTTTGTAGAGTACCTAGTAATTTACGGCACCAATAAATTGTTTATCGTCTTTTTAATGTGGTGCAGCTGACTTCACGTGTAAGCAGTTGTGGAGTAGACCATAAACCATTTAGAACTTACATTTACATGCTTTTATCATTTAAACTGTTTCAGATAACAGATCGAATGTGCTGTCATTGAGGTTTTAACAAATTGTCAAGCTACATAATATCTGCAGAAGCTTCTTGTAGCTTTTGCAAATAAACTGGAAATTTCTAATGGAGCCATAAAGGGGCATCACCTTCACAGTGTTTTTCCATAATGTTCATAAACGGAATGCTAAATTAGGCAATTTGCCTTACGTTGTGTTAATAATAATGTGTATTCCAGCATGAAGTTGCACATGAAGGTGAGACCGGGAAAATTTCTCGAGCAAACTTTCGTGATCGTGAAGGAAGAACTGTCCTTATAATGAGGCCGGGAAAGCAGGCGACTAGTACTTTTCTTGCAGCATATTTATATGGGATTTATGTTACTTTAAGTAGTTTTATAGTTACAAGAAGAACAACAATCTGAGATTAAAACAGTAAAACAGAGAACACAAACAAGGGAGAAATGAGTTGTTTTTGTGTGAGGATTTTCTGATTTTTAATAAGAACGATAATGCACGAAGTTAACTGGAAGTAAACCACAAAGGTCTAGATTAAGGGCACTCCGCGAAGGTAGTAACACAATCCACGAAGGAAAGAGTTTTGCACAAAGCAAGCTTTTTTCATCTATCATAATCTGTTTGCTTACAATGGAAAATGAGCCTTTATATAGGAAAGCTAGCATAAGACTTTGGCCAGTAAGAGGCAGCTATACTAACGATCTAAATTATCTAAGGGCTGATAATAAGCTAGTACAATTCATTACATAATGTAAACCATAAATTAATAACTTGGAGAGCAAGGAGTAGCGTGAGTGGTTCTTGAGAGGCTCCTATTTTGTCTTCATCTAAAGAAGAGTAGTGTAGGTATTGTTGCAGGTAGGTGCTTCCCTTGGTCGTGCTCAAAATGGTCCCAATTCTGAGCTTTAGCTGCATTCCTTTTCTGGTTTCCTCACGCTCAATTTTGAAGGCCGCGTCTATTTCATCACATTCTTAAGTATGGATATCAATACAGGTTCAGGTGAAACCATATTACAGGGGTTGGAGGCTGGATAGGATGACATAGTTTACCCATGATTCCGTGAATGCTCATTGCTCAAAACAGACCCGATGCACTTTCCTCACCAACATTTACAGCTCCTGTGTCGACTTTCAGAGCTCATAAATATTTGATCCCTATAAGTTAAGATGCCCAGTATATACCATTTCGTAGCTATAGGTGTTAGCTATTATACCCAACAAGAATCACATGAGAATATGACCCACAACCCGAGATATTCGGATTTGAGTGCTATCAGGTCAGATCTGAACATTTCAGCATTCTGCCATGTTTCTAGCAGCAACTTTGAGGCTTCGGAACTCCTAGCTCAGACTGATATATCGTGCCCATGATATAGGAAATGAAATTTGTTTGAGTTAGCTTTCTTATCCAACAAGAATAACCCTAATATATGACCTACAACTCGAGATATGCACGTTTGAGTTAGACCGCTCTAGCAATTCAGGATTTTTGCATCATGTTGCAGACATCATAACTTTCTGCTCCTATTAAATTAGACCGCTCTTGAGTAACCAAAATGAAGGTAATTAAGTTACCTATCACCTCCAAAAAATAATTACCACAATATGTTGCCTGGTTTGGGAGATATGAGCATTTTAGTCTTGACAGGTCTAAATTGCTGCAACAGAGACTTGAATTCGTGTCAGTCTTTGAGGGCTTGCGGGGAACAATCCACTCAATAAAACTTCACCATTCCAAGTCCATGAGAAAGCTGACATTCTCAAGATTTTATCCATATAAAGAACATAAAATGTGGCCAAGTAGAACTCCAAGATATGAGTAGTTGAACAAAAGCCTAGTAAACTGAAAGTTAATGTGCAATATCCCCTTTCCATTGTGCAATATTTGGATTGTATCAAGGCCATTCATATTGTAACGAATATCAATGACCCTATCCTTTAGCTCTTGCTACAAATCTCCCAGCTTCAAAGAATTTGTCCTCAAATCTCGTTTGATCAAAAACCATAACCAACCCTTGATTACTTCCGTTGCATTTCTTCTCATAATGTTGACTCTGCTTAAATTAGTCAATTTGGGCGGCTGAACTCATCTCTTTGCATTTCAGAACACAACATCACCAGAAGGTAATATTCGTCATTTGGTGTATATGCTAGAGAATGCCATCCTCAATCTTCCCGAAAGCCAAGAACAGATGTGCTGGTTGATTGACTACACAGGCTTTTCAATGAGTACCAATGTATCCGTTCGGACAGCCCGCGATATCATAAATATTTTGCAGAACCACTACCCTGAGAGACTCGGTGTCGCTTTTCTCTATAATCCACCAAGGATCTTTCAGGCATTTTGGAAGGTATGTGATATAGATTTTGTTCATCTGAATCTTAGTTACAATTTGTGTACCGCACAATTACGTATAATACTGTGAGGATTGTGTTAGTAAATAATACTGAAGTTTTTTCATTTTTCTCCTATTAGTGCAAAATGGATCACTAGACCTTTTTTTACTAATACTGTAAATTAGACTTCCATAAATGCAACTCTTTTAGTTTCATGTCACCTGGAATCATTTGTTATGTTTTTTCAACCAGTGGAAGGTACTTGGGCAGTCATGTTTAGCGTTTGACTGTTCTTTAGTTTTCTTCTGAACATAATTTTATCTTCTTAGGTGGTGAAGTATTTTCTGGATCCAAAGACTTTTCAGAAAGTGAAGTTTGTTTATCCAAACGATAAAGAAAGTGTAGAGCTCATGACCATCTACTTTGACGTGGAGAACCTTCCAAAGGAGTTTGGTGGGAACGCGACACTAGAGTACGATCACGAGGAATTTTCGAGATTGATGACGGAGGATGATGCAAAGTCCTCCAAACTCTGGGGATTTGATGTCAAGACACGGCATGCTGCTAATGGCCATATGATTAATGGGCACTCAAAAGCAGAAGTCGCACCAGAGCCAATGGAAGTGTGCAACTAGAATTAATATAGCATTGTAATTTTGGGAACAGGAGGGCAGAAAGAACAAAACTTGGCGTATAAATGTTGGTATTTTCAGACCTTCAGGTACTGAATAAATGTTTGTACTTGGGCATAAGGAAAGAACAAAACTTGTTTATACTGAACGACTGCTGGCTTGCTGTTTTGTATTAATGGCCGCAAAGCCAAAATCATTCGATTCAGTATGATAGATGTACCACTACGAATTCTGTGAAATCAATGAAATATATATTCGTGTTATGCTTGTATACTTGGCGTTTCAGCAACCTTTTTTTGTAAGTTTTGTCATTCAGACGATTTGGTAGCCATTGTAGGAGACTGCGTATCAACTCATTTCCGGGTTTTGGAGATTTATATCCTAGTGTTCGAATTTATTCTCTTTCTGTTGATTCTGAAAGGTTGTTGATAGTTGTGACTTTAAAAAAAAAATCATATTTATGGTGTTGGGTTCTTTATTTGTTTCAATTTCATTATAAACGGGTTGAGTTTGTTGTTGCCTTCCTAGCTTCAGTTGTTTCAAATCTTCTATTATGGAAGACTTTGCATTAGTTTGTTTATTAGTAGTAGTCATCTTAATATTATAGTCACTGGAATAAATGGTGTAAGTAGGGTGATTTTTTGGTGTCTGATAGGTGTTGGATCAAAACTGAAATACATGAGATTACCGGTTGAGGGGATTTCATTATCGTCTGTTGCTTGCTGGCTTGTCTCCTTGATTTGTTGGGCTTTTATCTGACGGATTAGATTACTAAGTTGCAGAAGATCTTTCTTCGTCGAAGGCAGGTTCATTAGCCTTGCATTCCACCTTTCATTTCTACGTCTTAGTGGCGTAAGTGCATTTAGTCATCGTCTCTCGTCACTAAAGATGTCTCAATGGTCTTTGGGAATCATCAGCCAGGTGGTTGTCGTCGGTGTTGATCCTCGAGAACAGTCTTTTATACTCCACCAACACGTTGCAGAATTTGGGCGCTTTTACCTCGCTGGTTGTAGTTCTTTGATTAATAGTTGTATCTCTTATTTTAATTATGTTGAGTTTTGTACTTTTATGTTGTAGGTTATAAGTATGGAGTGAATACAATTAGTTTGTTCGAAAATTGGAAAGGCCGATAAAATAAAATCATAAACAGGTTACAAACTAAAGCAGTTTTCAAGATCGAGCGACTCTTCGGTATTCACATTGACACACGCAAACTTTGTATAGATATATTAAAATTAGGAATATTCTACGTGTTTCATTTTCTTTTTGCTTATTCTACATGATACCCTTTATTTCTTCGGAAAAAAACACTTTGACCGCGTATAACTCATAATTATAAATTCGGAACGAGACGAATCTTCCTTTCAAAGTTAGTTTATAAACTTTGACCGTCTTCTCGAGATCTACGATTTGAAAAACAAAATCGTTAGTTTATAAACTCGTAGACATGAGATATCGTCGTTCAAAGTTTACCCGGTTAAAAACGTTTGACCGGCCATAACCCTGACAAATGTTTATAAAATGAATTTTTTTTGAATCGAATATCTCGAGAAGACAATCATTTTGGAAAAAACAATCGTCACATTCCGAATTCATGAAAGTTTTTTTTGAAGAAAAAGATAGGTACCGCTTAGAAAAACAAAAAAAACATAAAGGTAACAAGTAAAATATTTTTTAAAATTGATACATAATCATCAGAAGCCCCGTAGCTCAGTTGGTTAGAGCGTTGGTCTTATGAGCCGAAGGTCGCGGGTTCGAGCCCCGCCGGGACTATTTATTTTTTAAATCAAAATCTAAGTTTATATTTTATGTTGCGTGTTCGAGAGCCCGTAAGCCGTAGCTATGTGGTCTCATGAAATGAATTTTTTTTACATCTCTACGATGATATTGTGATGAGGGTTAAAATTTGATGGAATTAATCCAATCATACTAACATAACCCAACATATTTCGTTTACTACCAAGTACCTCCGAACAACTAAAGCTAATAGATGAAAAACAAAGGCGTACTTGTAGCAGCAGCATCACCATTTTCACCACCACTTTAAAGGCTACCCTTAGTAGAAGAAGAAGAAGAAGAAGAAGAAGAAGGTGTGCGTCTGACAAAGCGGTAAACAATGACACCAACTCTGTTTCCAATAGCAGGAGAATGTCGATGAATAACATCGACATGAAACACCTTCCTTGCCTTCTTAAAGAACACCGCCTCCTTCTTCCACCTCTTTAAATGCGCCATTAAAAACACCTTCTCCTCTCCATCACCCAACAAAAAGTAGTTCAACGTATCCAACAACGGCTCATACAAATGATCATGGTACACAACATCTGACCCGAGTATAACATCAAACCCTCTTCCAACACTCTCCATTTGCTCAACATTCCCCCAGCTCAATTCGGCTGCGACCACCTTCCCGCCTCCTGACTCAACTAGACCTGCATTGGCAGCTAAGTTGTACTCAAGGTTCGGGATAACATGACTGAGGTCTGTCACGGTAACTTCCGCGCCTACGACTGCGGCTGCAGCAATGCCGACAAGCCCGGTCCCGGACCCCAGCTCGAGGAGCCGGATACGGCGGTTGGGACGGCTGAGGAAGGGGTGGAGCTGGCTGGTGTCGAGGAGGGAGAAGAAAGCTGTGGCGGCGGGCCAGAGCTGGAATGAGAGGCCTTCGGAGGGGAGCTGTCGGATGATGATGTCAGCATTGAGTGAGCTGACGTGGTGTTGTCGGAAATGTTGGGCTTCTGTAGGGGGTTGAGGAGGAAGGAGACAGCTGAATGGGTTGACTTGGTTGTCATCGTCGTCGTAGTCGTAGTCGTCTTTATTGTTATTGTTATTGTTATGGTGGTTATTATGGTAAGGCGTTAAGTCATTCATAAGGATCGAGTTAATTAGTTGTTGAGTAGTAGGAGATGATGTTTTGGTTGAAAAACGATGTAGGATGCGCCGTTTGTATTCATGAGGATTTAATGTTTGCCTGAAATAGAAGACTCATTTTTAGGTCTGGCTTTCCGCAAGTGGTACTTTATTAATGCCAAAATAAGAAAGATATTTGCTCTGCTAAGGACATCTATAGTTCTACACCCTTACACACGTAAACGTACGATCAACCTCATGTCACCTCAACATGCATTAGTAGGAGGAGAAGACCTCTACTTTATAAAAATAAGTTGAGATTTTATCTTAAAACTAATAATTAGTTTTGCTTGTGACGGATAGTGACCGTCACAAATGAGAATTTGTGCAAAACTAATTGATTGTGACGTGTAAGTATAGTAACTCATTGGTTTATAAAGTAGATCACATTTTTCTATGTCTTCAATATGAGAGACTTTTACAAGTAACATCTCCATTTATATAGATAATTTGGCCCAAATATTTCATATACTTACAGCTATCAAAATTCAAAAAAGGAACCCAACCAAACTAATGAGTTACTCAACTGACTTACCGTATAACCATTGATGCAAAGAATAAGCTGACCCAAATAATTCATACTTCGTATACAAACCTATCAAAACTCGAAAATACTGGACAGTATAATACTCCCTCCGTCCCGGTCATTTGTTTACCTTTGCTTTTGGCACAAAGACCAAGGAAAGGGGAGGGGACCATTTGTGGGTAGTGTCATAAGATGACAAGTGGACAATAGTCCCATTGGGTGATGAAATTACTCATCAAAAGTCTTCCCAATATAGAAAGGTAAACAAATGAATGAGACACCCAAATATGGAAATGGTAAACAAATGACCGGGACGGAGGGAGTAACATTCAAAACAAACCAAACCCAAATAACTCACTCAACCAAAACTGTATAACTCCTCTAATTTGACAAATCCCACAAACTTGTTCCAAGCCAACATGTTTGTTTTTATTAATCACCTATTCAATAGAATTTAGGATTATTTAATGAGAATAATTCAACATATGTCTACCCTTCTCATATTTATCCATGCTTAAGTTTAACTGAGAAAAATCCGAATTAGCAGATCATTTAACTTTTAATGAACTTGTGGAAGGGTTAAGGGATACTTGATGTACCGGTTTCCTTTGACTTCTTCAAAACATATCACCTCTTCTCTCCTCAATTAAACAAAGAAACCCCAGAAAATTCCTAAATTTCTTTCACTGTAAGCTAACCCTAAATTAAAAACAAAACCCCTAAATGCATTTGATCATTGTGATTGATCATCAAGTACTAAAGTTTCATGAGCCATGGTCAATGTAAGTTTCTTCCTTTTTTTTGGTTTTCATTCCTTTTCATTCAATTGATGATGAGGGGGAGTTAATTTTAATGAGGTTGATGGGAATTCGTTAGAGCAAGATATTCACTATGATGACATCTCAGATGATGAGGAGCTACAAGAAGCTATGAGTTAGTGGTTATTGTGTTTACTCTTCGAACACGTCTTTGATTGAACAATGATTGGGGACTGTTGGCTATAAGAATTTCTGCTGATGATAAGAAATAGAATGGATTTTGAATGACGCAAAAATTACAAATATGTAATTTCATTTCCTACTGTTGGTTGAAATGAAGGAGGGGTGGGGTTATCAAAGATGATAATCTTTCATACCATCTTCTATTTCTTTTTTTGAATGACACAAAATTACAAACTTGTATAAATAACGAAGGATATGAAAGAGCTGAAAGTACTGGAGCAAAGTTAATGGAGGAAAGGAAGATGATGAAGGAAAAATGGAGGAAGAAGAAGAATATAGGGGTAAGTAAGCGGTTACCAGGAGGATTAGAAACAAAAACTGGGACCACAGCAAATGACCTAATGGGATACCGCTTACAACAGGTCAAAATTGGCCAAGTTCAATAGAAGTTAAATGATGCGCTAATTTGGATTTTTCTCGATTAAACTTAAGCATAGATTAATATGAGAAGAATAAACATAAGTTGGATTATTCTCATTAAATAACCCTAGAATTTATTGACGTCTTCAATGTTTATGAAGTAGAAATAATGACATTAGTCTTCTACCGTGGAAAGAGCAGCAATTATTGTAAGTTTATAAATATGTACACAATGAGTCAATGACATTAGTCTTCTACCGTGGAAAGAGCAGCAATTATAGGAGTGGCATTATGCCGTCGCAACATAAAATACTCCGTCACTACAAAAACTATGTACAGTACATGAAATCTAAGAAATGACGTACCGAGTAATAAGATCCAAGTCTCTGCTTAAACAGATGAGGCAACTCACCTAAAGTAAAACAATAAACTTATAGAGTACCTATTTTGGCCTTTCAAACCTTAGTGTGAAATACAAATACACACAAATATTTCTCAAAATCATCAGGATAAAGTACTAAAAACTGCCAACCAAATGCACACTTGAGTAACCAGAGAGTACCCTCCTGACTGTATATTCTTATTGTTGAGTTTGCCATAACTCCCTTCTATTGCACAAATAGCTTATAAGTTATAACAAATACAGCTTGGATTATTGAGTTACTCAATCTCATACTACACAGCAGGAACATCAAACAAAATCGACGGATTTTAAACAAGAACAATGGAGGCAAGAGATAACAGGCTGATAGCTGATGGCTCATTCACATTAACCAAATTATTCTATCATCGAAACTAAATATGCAACCATTGAGACATGTCAATCCTCATACCAAGTTAAGCGAAGACACCTGGTACCTCAAAATAGATATAAAATGTTTCTTTAATCCACTACATAATTAAATTGGCTCTTCTAATAATCCAAACCTTTGAAACTATAGCGTCTGTAGATGTTACTGAAAGTGTTGTTGAAGTCGAGTCATGGCATCTAGTACACGCTCGATCTTTTTTTTCGTCACTGAAGAAATCTCCTAACACGCTGGATTATCTTCTACATCTGTAAGAAAATACAGAGAGACTTTCAGCCAAATCGATGAAAAAACTTATGCAGAAGCTGCAGCGTGACAGGAAAAAGAATGTACTTGGAAGAGTTTGAACTAGTGGCGGACTCAGGAAATGTTCTACGGGAGTCAAATTATAATGCTCGCCTTAGGGGCCAAAAACTAAGGAGACAAGATGAACTCAAAAAAGAAATTCAGAGCTAAATGATTCCTGCAGGTTTCAAACCCAAGACATTCAGGGAAAAGAACTAAGTAAAAAACCACTGATCTATGTTAATCCGAGATTGGGTGAGTACATATCCACTGTGTGACTCCACATGGCTCAATTTTTAGACACAAGAACTCAATAGACAGGTGCATGGACAAAACTTCTAATATGAAAACTTGCATACAAATTTGAAAATTTTAAAGAATTTGAAAATGAAATAGAATGATACAGTATTAAACAAGGCTTAGGATCAGTAAATATCATACAAGACACATCACAAACACCCTCTTCCTTTAGTTTTGACGTGTGGTCCGCCTTTTATGGCTCTTCTAGGGAAAGTGTTGGATTCTAAGGGTCCTCATATCCTTGAGTGTGTGTCTGCACGGGGCAAAACTATTGAAATTAAGCATCAAGGTAGCGTAGCCACTAAGGCAAGATCCTTTTTATCCTTGAGGGTGGTGTCCTCTACACCTGACTTACACATTTGGCCCTTTTTTAGGGTGGATCCTGGTGATAGAACTATGATGACGAAACCAAACTAACACTAAGTTTGCGAATAGGGAACATCACAGAAGAAAATTTTCTAAGAATATAATATGGGCAAAGAGTGGCAACAAGAAACATCTAAGGATACTAAAGCAAGTAAATATGAATACACTACGACAGAAAATTAATGGAAGCGGAATCATAGTCACCAACAAACCATAACTCAGCTAAGACAACTAAATATCAGTTACACTTACAGAATTGCAGAATTTCATTTGCCAGTAGAACGCTTGGGCAAAGCACAATTCATCACCATCTTCCCTGGTTCCATTTCATTACTGGCTAATATATATGTCAAAGCAGCACGATCACCCATTTCTGCCTTCTTCTTAGAATATTTCCCAACTGCCTTGGTCTCCCTGTCATAAGCAGCTTGTGCAAGCCCTAAAGGTTCTTCCTTGACAAAACTCGACCAAGACACGGCTGCTTTAGGCTTCAACTTATGATCCCAAAGAACACTATCCTTGTTCCACCTCTGGACATCCGAAAGAGAGAACGTGTTCTCTCCTTCAACACTTTGTTCCACCCCTTGTGGAACAAACACAGCTGGCCTGGCCCCAGAAACCGCTATTCTTGGCAGTTTAGACAATGAGACATTCTTTGCCCTTTGAGAGCCAAAAGCCGAAACAAACACATCCCTGACACTATTCAATTTACTCCCCTCCTTATGTAAAGGGTTAGCAGCGACAATTCCAGACGCAAGGCAAGCTAATGGGAATTGACCGGCAACAGTGGCAGTGATAGGGTCAATGGTGTTTACAGGGGCATTGAAGTGTTTGTCACCGTCCCTTCGATTGTTGGGCTGTACACCCTCAATCCATCTAACTAAAGCAACCCTAGAAGAGCGATTAGGGTCATACTCTATACGCTCTACGACACCCATCGAAGAAGTGCTTCTCTTGAGATCAACTTTTCTCTGGAGGCGCTTGGCCCCGCCCCCTCGATGGAAAATGGTAATACGGCCGGCAGAATTACGACCTTGGATTAATCAAAGTACCCACAATCAAATTTAAACTTAATTGCAGTAATTATAATCAGTTAAAGCATTGAGCAACAAATGAATTTCCAAATCAAATTAAATAAGAGAAAGGGTATCAATATAGGAACCCATCTAATTAACAGACATGAATTGCTATGAGTAATAAAGTAAGTTAAAATGAAGAGAAAATACCAGCAGTGGATCCTCCATTAGATAGTAACAACTTCTTGAAGGGCTTTGATACACTGTTCCACTTCATATTTGATTCTGAATACTGAAATGAGTAGAGGTGAAGGTGAAGGTGAAGGTGAAGGTGAATTGAGGATGTAAAACCCCGGGGCTAGAGTTGTTCACGATTTCACGGGTACTTGAGTACTTTTGGTCACTCAGCCCGACCCGTTTGACCACAAAACACTTTTTTTTTCCTGGACACTTCGAAAAAAAAAAAATAAGCACGAACAAATTATTTCATAAAATTTACAATGGCCCCGTCAAATAATCCGCTAACTTTTTGTCCGTATAATAAAATTATAATAGGTGTCAAACCATACAAGAGCAAATCTTGCATTTCATCATCTCTTAGATCGCTCCTTATTCCAATATTCCGCACAAAACCTGTTAAAAGATGACTTTCGAAAAATAACATGAACCCGAAAAGGACCTGACTTTATTATAACCTGTGCATTTAGGGTCAAGACCCGCGCGACTCGGAATCTTACTCGTAAATGGGTAAATTTATTAAAAGTTTATATTTAAAACAAATGAAACTAATATAATACAATAATACAATAAATATAATCTAAACTTTCACAATTTTGAAATAAAAGTACTTATTTTTTTTTTTAAAGTATTATTTTTATAACATGTTCAATTACTCAAATGATTACCATGAGTCCATGAGTATAATCACTATTTATCATGTACGTGTAATATATTTCATCAATCTGATATTTCATATCGTGTTGCGATATTGAATATATTAGACAAAAATTGTTTTTTCTTACTAATATCATACAGTATACTATTAAAGTCGACAATTATAAAAATCATGAATAACTATATGTATAATTAAAATTAAAGAAAATAAAAAAATGGCAGCTTGATCAAAACCTCTCTAAAAACCCATAGCCTTCATCTAGGTAGCACGGACACTCCTACTAACTAGTCATCCCGTGTCGGACACTGTGTCGGACGGACGCCTTATAAATACGGAATGAGAGGTTGAAAGACTAAAATAGAGTGATTAGAAGATGAGTCGGGTGGTTGGGTGGGAAATGAGAATAAATTATAGTTAAAGTCAAATTTTACCTTCAATTATTTACATTTAATATCAAATAGCAATATAAAAATAAGGTCGTACGTTATTTATAACTATAAAGTATATATTTTATTAAATTTAAATGTCGTGTCCTAAATTTCACGAGATACCGTATCACGTGTCCGTATCGTGTCCGTGTCCGTTTTCGTTCTACCTAGGCCTTCATCAATCATCGCAGGGCTCCCATCAATAATCAACTGATAGATTTGTAAGCCCCAAAATTATTTCATATTTCAATCAGTAGTATGTCAATCTATTACCCCCTCCTATTCTCAATAATATTCCTCATTTCTATTTTCGTCTATTCACAATATTTCCCTATTTCCTTTTTTGATAAGTATTTGTTTGGTCCAAATTTAATTATATGGTGGGGTAGTGTATTTGTGTGATCCAAATTTAATTATATGGTGGGGTAGTGTGTTTCCTTAATTTTTGTGTTAAAATGAAAGGCGAAGGTTATTGAGAATATGAGGGAGTATTTAGTCAATAAAAGTTTTCCTTTTGGCGTGAGTTGTTTTTCTGTCTCTTATTTCGGGGTTTTTCCAGTTCTTCCAAATGATACAAGTTATTTGTCAACGAAGGATCCCTCATATGAATCAAGTAAAAGATCCCCTCAAAAAGCTGCACGAAGATAGCGATACGAGAAAGAGGCGAATTGTCAGATCATGTTTTGAAATCCTTAGTTTACAAGAGAATTATTTTTCTTTAGTTTTATTAGATAGGTTTTCGATTATGCATAAACATTTGTATAAGTCGTTAATTTAACCAATTTTGACCCTAATTTGCCCCGAAAAGCGAAATCTCTACAAACCCATATATTATAAACCCGAATAGAGTTGACCCATATTTTACCTAAATCCGAAATAGCCAATCTCGTAACCCGCCTCCCTACCCGTTTGATAGGTGTAGTCAGAGCCCATTACATCACAGAGGACATTACGAGTAGAGCTTGCAACTCGGACCCAACCCGAATATGAGCAAACTCGACCCAATAGAACACGAAAATTTTGCGAACCGAAACTGACTCGACCCGACCCGATGGCGACCTGTGGCCCGACGCAACCCAATAATCAGTAACCTGAACCCGAACCAGACCCGACCCGATATTGACCGGAGTAAAACGATGACCTGACAATTATTAAGCTTTATATTGATGAAAATGAAAGTGATTAAGTGTTTAGATTTAATATGTTTGACTTAGTAATGAAGTAACTAAACTAATTAATGGTTAAAAACTAAATTTAATGGTCAAAACTTGAAATAATGCGATAAAGTAACTGAACCCGATTATGACACGACCCAAACCGAAACATCATTTGACCCGACTCGGCCCAAAAAGGTAAGTTGACCCGACCCTGACAGACACGATTTCCCCCTCTAATTACGAGTAACGAGGGAGTTGTTCAACTCGGGTTTTCATAGAATCCTAGATAAGCATCAGTAGATCATCTCTATCGGTGTTCTGAAATCAAAGAGAGAGAGAGAGAGAGATAATTGAAATTAAAATTAAAATGATAAAGGCAGTGATAGTGATGAACACGGAAGGCAAGCCTCGTCTGACTAAATTCTACGATTTTCAGGTTTGTTTATTTATTCTTTTGATCATCAATTTTGTTCTATTGATGAGATTATTAAAAAATCTGATGAATTTGTAATTGATTACGTCAAGGCTCCGGAGAAGCAGCAGGAGCTGATTCGCACTGTCTATTCAGGTATTCTTATATTCTATACTCCGTATTATTATTATCATCTGCTATCCAAATTTTGCAGTGCCTATGAATCCATGATTTTACATTTTATGTCAAATTGTCGACACTTTTCTGCTTGTGTCAGTCAACCACGGGCACTATCCATCTTAACTAACTTAAGACGGGTCAAATACTACCAGCTATACAAGTCTTGCTTATGAAGGGCATTGTCCGTCTTAGCTAAAGACGGGTCAAATACTACCATCTCATTTTATAATCACAAAATATTTGGTATTTCCTAGCAACAACTTGGGTGATTTGGTATGTATTTGACGCGTCTTAAGTTTTAGACGGATCGTGTCTGTCTTAAATGAGAATTTTTGTAGTAGCCTAAGGACAAAAAACATGAATTTTTTTGATGACTTGAAGTTCTACAATGATGACACAAGTATTTAAGTTGAATTTCTCAACTTATATATGTAAGTTATTAATATTGTATTCCGTATAGTACAAGGTTATCAAGATAAAAGGTATTGTTAAATGCTCCCTATGTCTCCTCAAGGTTCATAACAGCTCGAGCACATAACATATCAAACAAGGAATTATACAAAGTGTGAACCTTACTGCGAGAGCACCTGAAAAGGAAAGCTGTGAACCTTATTGTGAGACAACACAGTCAATAGAAGTGGTTTATTCCTCCATCTTATGCTATGACATCCCTGTAGGGAGGAGTTGTTTTATCTATTGTCATGATGTGCTAGGTATTTTTTTTTGCGATATTCTACATGGTACCCTCTTGTTTTTGCATATTCTACATGATATCACTCTTTTTGAGTTAAAAAACTTTGACTGTCTATAATTTTGGTTACGAACTCAAAAAACGACAAATATTTTTTTTCAAACTAAACATCTCATAATGATGATCAATTTGAAGGAATTATACAAAATGTGTACCTTATTGCGAGAGCACTTGAAAAGAAAGTGTGAACCTTATTGTGAGACAACACACTCAATAAAAGTAGTTTATTCCCCCATCCCGTGGTATGACATACCTAGAGGTAGTTATTATTTTATCTATTATCTTGATTTCTTACGTGTTTTTTTCTCAATTTGTGAACCATGTCGAAAAATCGGATGAAATGCAGATTGGAGGAACCAAGCTTAATATGTCAAAAATCATAATAATTATCTCTCAGAAAGTTTTCTTGTCATGCATCTTCAAATAGCAATGATTCTGAATATGTTGCTCTGTATCTGTAGTGTTATGTAGCCGTCCGGAGAATGTGAGCAACTTTGTGGACGTGGCTTCTATTTTTGGTCCGGTTTGTACCCTTTCTTCTTTTTTATGTTCCTATTGTACTTTTTTTGGCCTGTCTTAATTCGCTAAATGGTCAAGTGGGGAATGATAATGAGTTAATCTGTGAGTAATTTACTTAGGATGTTGTATTTACTAGATTTGCTATGAATACGCCCTTCGTGATTCGTGATTCGTGATTCGCTCTTATAGAATGTGTGTTATATGTATTTTTAGCAACTGACGAGATAGAATTGCTTTTAACAAGTCGTGACTCGTAAGGTACCCTAGTGAATCCGGCAACCCTAGTAATATATATTGTTTCTTTCTTTTATTCCAGTGGCTTCAAATTTGTGGTTTGTTTTTAGGGAGAGCGGTAGTGAGAAATCAATTATTAATGTCACTCGCTTGGTGATTGACCTTTAGATTAAGGACTCCTCATCCCTCTGGGGTTATGCAAATATGATTAACACGCACATCTTATAATTAATGTACTCCTATCGATGGTCTTTCTTTTGGATATTTTCTTTTAATGTACTCTTATGTTTTTTTTGTGTGGTCATTATAGTTTTTTATCCCATTTATTTGATTTCACATTCTGCTCACATTGCCATGTCATGCTCCGTAAGTCCATATATATACACATGCCTAACTACAATGGTGTAAGGAATGTCTATGACCTGTGAGCCATCGATTTATGGAAGTCAATCGAAAACCTGTAGGGACTTAATTGCTCAAAGGCGTGGATCCTATAATTTGCTGCGGAAAGAAAAATTAAAGCTCGAATGATGAAGGATAAAAGACGGTTGTTTTACTTGTGTTTGAAACTATATCAGCTTGCTGTCGTTTTGTCATAATTGTCGAGTTAAGTTATTACGTACCATATTTTCTTTGAATGCTGTTGTTTACTCCTTTAGTGTTATAAGTTATAACTCAGAAGGATGCAAGAGTTTTGTGATGCAAAACTTGCAATAGCGTTAGATTTAGAGAAGGTAATATTGTTTTGTCAATTTGTGAATTGCTTGTTCCTCCTACTTTATCATAGAGGAGGGTATATATACAAAGATAGAATCATAGAGTTTATCCATCTCAAAGGTCATCATTAGTACCAATGTAATGGTACTAATTACTAATAACTCCTAATACATTGAACATTACTCCTAATATCCTAATACCCTCCCGCAATCGTAAAGGGAGTACGTAGTACGAACTTTACGATTGGAGAAATACAAGAAACCCAAATTAAAATTGTCTTCATCTCTTCAACTTGATCTTCATTCAAAAAATTTCTCATCTTCACAAGGTAATAAGATAAACGAGTTTAAGCTTTTCGGATTTGTCGAATAAAAATGTCTAGCGAGTCTTATACTCGTTTACCTTACCAGCCTTCGCAAGTTGAAGAAGATTTAATGAAGATTGAAGAAGACGAAGATCGAAGATCGAAGATCGAAGTTTCAATTTTCTATTTTTTTGTGCAAACCCATGGAAATTTTAAAAATTCTCATGGGTTCGAGGGGGTATTAGGTTAATATGATGCAATGTATCCATTCATACAATGTATCCATGAACTTTGGAAAGGTGTTTTTGTATTCTCAAATGAACTTGGGAAAGATGCATTCATGTACTACAAATAGACCATGGAATCAATAGTACAATCACACAATACTATCCTTCACTATTCTTAACATGAGACTCGCTAGACATTTTTATTCGAACAAGAACGTTGAGTTTTTCGGACTTGTCGAATATTAAAACAAATTTGTAGGAACACTAATCGGACCTAACAAATTTTGGTAAAACAGAAAATTATTCGTTAATTTCATTTTCGGGAGAACGCTAAGTTTTTCGAACTCCAAATTTGGTGCGTAACAACTCGCCAGTCATTTTTTTTGTTGTTGTTGCATGTAGGACTCGCCACACCATATTGGTGTGTATAAGACTCGCCAGACAAATTCTTTTGCGTAACTCGCTAGTTTTTTTTTCAGTGTGTAACTCGCCATTTTTTTTCAATGCGTAGCTCGCCAGCCAATTTGGTACCACCTTGAACAAATTTGAATATCATTAATTAAAATTTCAAAAGAGAAAGAAATCAGCTCTCTTTACTTTACGAGAGGTTGGATTGTTTTCAAACTTCTCGTCAGAAATCAATCCATAAGACATTTTTCTTCTCACCACATAAAATAGGGGAATTTGAAATACTTCCTTAGGGCTTGGTCCATGCTTGATTGCTTTCTCACGCAAGAACTTCCTCCCGTAAACTTCTTGTTTTTTTTTTTTTTTTTTTATTATTATTTGATCTTTGAGTGTTTGGAAAAAAGATTAATGTAATCTTTTTTTGATTGAAAATCCCACCGGTGGGTGTAAATTTCACCTACCGGTAAGAATGCGGAAGCGGTTTTTTAGAGACCTCAGAAAAGAGTTTCTGATACCATGTTAAGAATAGTGAAGGGATAATATTGTGTGTTTGTATTATTGATTCCATGGTCTATTTGTAGTACATGAATGCATCTTTCCAAAGTTCTGAACCTTTTAGCAAATCTTTTCTCTAATCAAGTATCTCAAACTATGGAATATATGTCTGTGTTACATTGAAATCAATTACACCTGTCATAATTGCTTCATGCTACTTACACTATGTTATCTATATACCAGTCTCTCAATGCTTGTGTGTTTGCTTTATTTTATGTTATTGTAGTAAGATAGTTAGCTGATTCACCAAAGAAATAATAGTGAGGTCTAATCATCTCGTATTTTACTTATTTGGATTATAAATATACATGCGAATGTGGGCATTGTAGGCTTGAATTCGTAAGAATCACTTATACCGCATTCAGCTAGAAATTGTAGAAGGGTTTATCCGTTTATATCTGTGGCAATAATTTCGTTACATTTTGTTGCAGTGATAAAATCCCATTGCCAACTTAACTTTTAAACTGGTATTTTATCTAACTGATTTGACGCCTCTTGATGTTGGAAGGAGAGTTCTATGTGGGTGATTCATCTGAACAATACTGAATCTTGCCGTTTACTTTACTGAGGGTTTTCTCAAACGCTTCCAAAATTGGCAGTATTGTTCACGACACTGTTTCTGTAAAATAAGAGTAATGAGTAATCTGCTATGAAACCTATCCTGCTTTAATCTGGGGCCTAAATGATGTTCTGTTATGTGCAGGATTCACGACTTGTATACAAGCATTATGCAACCCTTTACTTCGTATTTGTGTATGACAGTGCTGAAAATGAGCTAGCAATGCTTGATTTGATACAAGGTGTGTACTGAATGACTTCCTTCGAAGGAGACTGACAGAAGTCCGTGCATTTCAACCATTGATTCCCCTTTTGTTAGTTGTGACATCCCTTGTATTGCAGACAGTAGTGGAAATTTGGAGGCCACAGTCTGCACTCAGTTATACTCTTTGTTTGGATAGAGGGATTTGGTGGGAGAGAGATGGGAAGAAAAAAGTGAAGGACAAATTACCTTGTTTGATTAATAATTGATTTATATGAGGGGGGAGGGAAATGCAGGATCTACTTTTCCTCCTATAAGCCTAATTAAAGTCCCTCCAACATAAGAAACATTTGGAGGGGAAATTTATTTGCTCCATATCCCCTCCCCTCATTTTATTTTCCCTTCCCTACGCTCTCCTTCCCATCTGTTCCCTTCCCTTCCCTTCCATCCTCTTGATTGAAATTTGAAAATACCCTAATCTTGTGGTTTTATCGTCATAAACATCTTCTCGTTTCAGTATTATTCTTGATTCTGGCCCATGTTGCTCTCAGTTTTTGTAGAAACGTTGGATAAATGCTTTAAGAACGTTTGCGAGCTTGATGTTGTGTTTAATTACAGCAAGGTAATTCTAACTAAACTCAAATTGCATTTTACCTAGAAATGTCTTAAATATGTTTGTAGTTTACTCGCCACATAACTCCTCCTCAAGAAATACCCTGCCTATTTTTGGTCTTCTTCTCTTATAAAAAGTGTGGTGCCATTTACTATATTTGCTGAGAACTTCAATGCGAATCTCTGCAAAATTGAAGCAAGATCGATTGATATGATGATATTTTCATGTTTGTGTTGGTTGCAATGTTAGTTCATGTTCTGTCCTTTAGTAAAGTATAGAGCACCTTTTATATATAGTGATTGGTAAACACCTATTGACGTTTGTCAGTTTTTGCAGCTTCATACTATCCTCGATGAAATTGTTTTTGGAGGCCAGGTACTGGAAACTAACTCCGCGGAAATCATTAGGATTGTTGAAGAAATTTCAAAGTAAGCTCCCTCATGTCCTTTCGTCATTAGTTTCCTACCTTAAAGTAAAAAAAGGGGAATGGGATCTTGCTATTAATTCTTGGCTTGAGTACTTGATCTTGGTATCGGTTATCATGACCGAATCTCGATGCGTATCATAAATGCGGTGCATATCGCCTCAAAATGCAGCTACGTGGATCTTAGAAACCTTGATTAGTCAATTGTAGTTCGGTGTCACTACCCACGGAATGTAACTGATAGGGTAATAGAAGGGGGGAAATATATTTGGAGGTGGTGCAAACTTTTAATAACTGATGATCTGCTCTGCTCTAATGCACAGGTTAGAAACAGCTTCCGCTACCGTCAGTCTTGTCCCGAAATCTGTTTCTAGTTGGCGGAGATGAAAGAGTCGTTATAAAGCATGGAAATTTATACTGTGGACCATTTCACCAATGGGAGTGTTCCTCTCCAGATATCAGGGAGTATATCGAGCATATTCAGTCTTGTATTTTATGGGCGTTGTTGGTACATAATCTATAACTTTCTTGGCGGTGCTCGTAGCATTGTAAGTGGTTTTGTTGCACTTATTGTTACTATTATCTGACTCAGACCAAATTTATTATCTGACAATGCAAGAGATAACACAATTTGCATGCTAGTCAAATTAATGCTCTTCAATGGAACCAATGTTTTTTTCCGGCCGCCCTGCACTTGCTATTAACATGACTTGAAGGAATCTCACTGAATCAAGCAATTGGGAAGTATTTTTCCATCAGTGTCGATTTTCCTTCAAATCTCGAAGAAGCGTAAGTGCAGCATTTCTATCAGGTGCACCTGTAACTCCACCACCAGGATGAGCTCCACTTCCGCACAAATAAAGGCCTTTAACTGGTGTCCTGTAGCTCGACCTGTACAATGTGGCAATCACAATATATTAAGTGACAAACTGAAATATCACAATTAGTTCCGCAACAACTAACTGAGTCATACCTAAGGGTGAGCAAAACCGGATATCCGATACGGTTTTTAAAATCTCAATTTTGAGTATCCTTATCCGATACGGATTTTCCGTATATCCGGAAACCGTATATCCGGTTTTTCCGTATATCCGGAAACCGTATATCCGGTATCCGGTTTTTCATTTAATTATGTAAAATTTTATGTCTTATTTTTATTTTTTTGTGATTTTATGATTTTTCTTAATAAGTTAAAAGAGTATCACATATTATAAGAATAAATAACTTAAAAATGTATAAAAGTAATAAGATTGAGTCACGGATATACTCGACGTTTAGTGGTTTTATGATTTTATTTTTATATTTTATATTAAAAATAGAAACCGTATCGGAAACCGTATATCCGGTTTCAAATTTTGCCGATACGTATCCGATACGGTTTTTTATAAACCGTATCGTATATATGGTAATTCGTATCGGATATACGGAAATCCGTATAATTGAAACCGTATATCGTATCGGATACGTATAATAAAACCGTATCGTATATTTTTGCTCAGCCCTAGTCATACCATCCTTTAATTGGCTGCATCAAGGAAAGTTTATCCAAGCTCATAACATCCTCCTGCAATGTTTTTTTAAATGCAACAGAAATGTTTAAAACCATGAATGAATACTAAAGTATGCTAATTCATACAGTTCCATGTCAACACTGACAAGCTAGGTAGCACGGATACTTCACCTAATCAGCCGTCCCGTGTCGGACACCGTGTCGGACACACGGACACATATAAACAAGGAATGTGAGATTGAAAGACTAGAAGAGGTTGATTAGAAGATGAGTTTGGGTGGAAAATTGATTAGAAGATGAGTTTGGGTGGGAGATTGGAAAAAATTATAGTTAAAGTCAAGTTTTATACTCAATTATTTTAATTTAATATCAAATACTAATACAAAAATAAAGTTGTATGTTATTTATAACTATAAAATATATATTTTATTAAATTTAAATGCCGTGTCCCGTGTCCTAAATTTCACGAGATGCCGTATCACGTGTCCGTGTCGTGTCCGTGTCCGTGTCCGTGTCCGTGTCCGTTTTGGTGCTACCTAACTGACAAGTTGCCTTTTTTTCCCTTTTTATCTTTAAAGGATTTTACGAAGGCCATTGACTTTTTTTCTTTGGGAGAATTCTCATTTTTTTTTTCCAAAAAGACCTCTCACAACCAATTAAAATAAGATCAAGTGGGAGATGGGTTCTGAGAGGTTTTTTTAAAATACCGTCACAAACAAGATTTGTTGGTTTTTTTTTTGTGGGAAGACACTAACCCTATTGGGTTTCTATTGAGCAAGGTCGCCTTTGTGTTGTTTTAGTGACACATGACCAGCTGCAAGGTTCGGGAGTGTGTGGTGTCTATGATTGGAAAAATCGTTACCCCAGAGCTGCGAAGGCTGCCACCTTGACGAGGTGGACTGGCAAAACTGATCAACTGGGGAACCACCTGACCCGTAGATAACAGTCCAACATAAGGAATCGTCATCTCCATTATAGGTCGTTTTGAAGGCAGGCCGTTCCAAGCATCTTGGCATGCTGAGATTATCTCATCCATACTTTTAACAAATTTATTCAGGGAAAAAGGGTATTACATTTCGAACTATGAAAATCGGTCAAAATAAAGGTTTTGAGGTTGGTATAATGGTAATTGTTCCTAATAACCGGCGTGTTAAATTACGCCTTCTATTGGGTGGTCAGAGGAGGCCAGGAGGGGCCAAATATGCATAGTACCACTTTGTTGTCGTACCTTTCAATACCAAAGTGAATTGTGGAGGTATGATGTGAACCGGTTTCTGAACTGACAGACTTCAAACACTGGAAATTTGGCAGTGAATCAACAGCTACATTGATCTTTGTTGACCCTGCCACAAGTATGCCAATGTTATATTCTATTGAACAGCAACAATTTTCCAGAAGTAGATCTAGATAATATCATTTAGAGCTGTAGTAAGCATTTTGGATCTGACGACGAAAATCAGGAGGCGGGATGTCGTTAGGGACTAAATCCTGCAACCAGTGAGCTTAGATGATGTTTCACACTTCATTATAGCCGTAAGAAAATATCATCTAACCAATTAAATAAACTTCTGCATCATTCTTACGGTAAAGGTTTTGTAAGGAGTCACATTTCACAGCACAAATTTAGAATGAATTTGTGTTCCATCAGCAAGTAGAACCTGCGGCAATGGAAGGTTTTCAGAAAATCGATCAAATGTATAATTCGGATTTAGAAAGAAATATAGACTTACCCCGATTACGGTGTCGTTTTCATGGACCACCACATATGAGACTTATACAAAAGAACCATGCACACTATATCGTTAAGGTTTGAGGAACTTATCAGTCTTATCTTGCTCAGACCCCTCGTTTCTCCTTAAATACCCATGTCGCTTATCAGTCACTCGGAAATGAGTACTGAAATCTTTCAGTTTATATTAGGTCAAAAACGTGAAACTTTTGTTGAAAAACTGCATTGCTCGCTACTTATACACAGATGCGTGTGAGGTACTTTGAAGCCGAATCTGAAAACTGTCTGTAGTCTATATACTGCAAGACTATTTATTGTAACTTGTATCGAGCAACGCAAACAAAAGGAATGAAGAAGCACAGTTTGCTAATATACTATGTACCTCAGTGTTCGTCAATATATATGCTCCAGCTTCTTGAGCAGCACAGTTTGCTAATAAATAGTGTACTACGCGGCTACGCCATTGTGGAAAGAGCAATTTTATGTATTGTTTTTAACATAGTAAAGCTTTATTATCTTGTTAAACTAATTATTGGGCCCAAAAAAAATTGAAACCCGTCTCTTAAAACCTTTTGAACATGCTATTATACACCCTGGGTTTTGTCCCAATTATTTTATCATTTTCTTACTATGTTTCCTGATGGCTTTTGGGATGTGTTTTACCATCTTTGACAGTTTCAGATGATGGTATTATCACCTTAGATAGCGTGATGCTGAACGAACTTGAGCATATATTTTTGAACAAAAGGACAATTCTCGGTGCACACTTTGGTGCACAACCGTACATAGTTTCATGGATGAGTTTCGTATGAGTGATCATACATATGAGACCAGCCCTAATCCTTGTGTACTTCTCATTTAATTCTAATGTCGTCAATGGGTTTGTCTCCCATGTAACAGTAGGTCTTGCTTGCGACGGATCGGATCTTGCGACGGGTATTTTGTGAGAGAAAATGGGTAGAGGGGACAAGGTGGGCACCCCCCATGTGCTTCTCCACTCACCCTTGATGGGTATTTTGTGAGAGAATATGGTATCCGTCTTAAGCTTGCGACGGATAGTGTCCGTCACAAATGAGAATTTGTGCCCATGTAAAGCCATCTCATCTAAATTTCTGTATAGTTTCATTAGGAAATACTTGCAAACAAACATTCCGGTCACCATCAATCTGTCCCATGACATGTAGTATTACAGAACCACTGCCAGGAGTATCAATCTGAGCCTGTACCAATAAAACCTCAGATGTGAACGAATTGAACGTCACAATAATTCTCCTAAAGAGGTATGAGAACATCATATGAACATCAAATGTGAACGAATTGAACGTCATCTGCGAGGTTGGTCATATTTAGCTTCCGAGTGAGTTAGAAGCAACTAAGTAATTTGGATAGAGTAGTGAATTGTGATACTTCATGATTCAAGACGCAAGTTCAAATCTTTTACGAGTGCATATGCAGACGAAGCAGCAGGAAGATGCTGAAACTGTAATTTGGAGCATGGTGTTAAATTTGGGCGGCAATACACAATGTAGGGATTCTGGCACAGCAACCCCAATTACGAGTATGACGACAATTTTGGTTTCACAACTAAAAGATGTTAAATACTATTACATGTTTAGGAGTACCAAACTCCCTCTAAAATCAAGCATGTGTGTTCAAATGCACACAAGTTGCTTTAAAAAAGGAAGATGCAACATAATTTGCTCGAAAAACAAGTGAAGATGAACATGTGAGCAGCAGCACCTGCTCTAGACAAGCAGACAGCAAAGATCCAACGCGCTTGGGAAGTTGAATTCCAAGATCAAGCACGACATTAGTATGCCGGAACTCGAGCAATCCAGCAAAGCAAGTAAGATAATGGTAAGACCTGGAATCAATCGAGCATATAAATCCTAGACGCAATATCCTGAACAAGCCAGTCGAATCCCTCTAGCAGTCCCTCTCCCGTGTACGCACTGCATCCCTCGATTTTCCAATGTCGGGTTTTATCCAGAGCATCCAAGTTAAGCACCTGTCCACAAGCCGGTGACAAATGAGAGTCAGGGTTAGAGCCAATGTGGCCATTTTTGGGATGGAGGCAAAAGTAAAATGATCTTTTAGTAGAAGCGTATAAATGGTAGTATTCTCATCCTCTTCATAAGCCGGGAGAGTAATTCGTAGCAATGGAAAGAGCATAAACTTCACATGAGTTGCAATCCACAAAATGGCTGTTTGTGTAGTACATGCACGTTTTTTTAATTCAGCATCACCCAATAATTCAACTTTTTGTAATTTATTCTATTTTTGTGAACACTCCAAAGTCCAAACATCCTTCAAGAAGTTGCTTTTCGCAACAACAAAAAAATAGACATTTTCCGGCAAATCTCAATCATGAATGATCTTTCTACAACAACACATTACCCCAATGCGTCAATGGCTTCCGCAAATTGCGAGGTAAGGGGGATTGGATGCATGGAGCCTTACCCTTGTGTTAACAACACGGAGAGATTGTTTCTGAATGACCCAAGATGAAAATTGTGTCAAGACTGCATGCATCGAATGACTGATACTTCACAATTAAAATAGAAGTTTTTTCTTCTTTTTCCATCATAATCCACAATCAAAGCGTAATGAGTTTTTGGCTCCAATGGAAATGGAAAGCAAAGAGGAATGAACGATCTTTCTCTCCTACCAAAATCAGTTCCGGCAAAATACAGATTCATAAGTTTTGTAAAAAATAACCAGACGAAATTCAGACGAGTGTTCACTTTAAAGAGACGGAAGAACATATTAAACAGATCTACTCTCAGGGAGAAAACATCTTACTTTAGTAATTTCAGTAGGTGAAAGTGCGCCTTGGATATCCTGTTTATTTGCAAATATCAACAGTGATGCTCCTGACAGCCTCTGCGACCAAACACACACATCACTCTTGTCAAATTAAATATCACAATTATTTATTAACCTGGCAAAGAAAAAAATACATCATCTACGAACCTCCTGCTTCGGGAAGGCGAATTGATGAGCCTAAAGCCCTAAATAATAGAAAATCTAAAAATCTAAAGCCCTTTGTGAAATCCATGGTATGGCAGCAAAAAAAGGGAAAAATGAGGGGAAATAATTTGTCTTGGAGGAGGAAAATGGAGGGATCCATTTTCCCTCTCCTCCAAATCCCTCCACCTCCATTTTGCTAACCAAACAAAGAATTTCTCTTCCCTACCTTTCCCTCCAAATCATTCAATCCAAACATAGCCTAAGCGTTTTTGGACAGAGGATATTAGAGGGAAAGGAAGGCGATAGTTCACTTGTTTGGTTAACAAATAAGGTTGGGGGGAAGTGGAAGGGAAGAGAAATGGAGTGATCCGTTTTCACTCCAAGTCTAATCAAAATTTCTCTAACATAGAAAAGTTTTGGATGAAAACTTCATTGGTCCGTTCCCAGTTCCCACTCCCTTTTCCTTCCTTTTACCCCCCTCCTTTCCTTTCCTCCTCAAATGCTATCCAAACTGTGCTTAACTTCCAATTATGGAAATTGAAGTTCTGAACCAACAGAGAACTCTAGGCTTCTAGCTATAGAGGAAGAAGTAAACAAGATAAAAATAAAAATCATCATGCAACCACATATTAGCACAAGTTATAAAGTGGTAACAAGGTTAGCTAGTGTATTTATCGGTTTAGCTTACAATTGGGTCATGACTTGAAAAAAGAGAATCAAAAGAAATATGATTGGAAGTCGTAGCAGCTGAGATGCAGAATTGGCTGGAATTATACAAGCTGGAAGCCAAAATGATTCAAAATGTGAAGATAACGCACCGAGGCCAACTAGTTGTGTCTATCGGTATTGAGCAATGAGATCCCATTTGGACAATAAGATGCCTAAAATCAATTATATGTCAAAGTAGAAGAGCAGTAGACAATGACAACGTCCGAAAGCTAGCAACTATCCCAACTCCATTATGCTTTCCTAGTTACTGTGGGGTTCAGCTATTAAATTATGAGTACTAGTATTCCATTTAGTGATTCAACAAACACGAAATTTCAAAATAAGTTTATTGAGCCGGTCATTTTGCTTTATTTCATCATAATACTGATATTATGAGAAGTTAATTGAAAAGGCAGAAGAAGATAGAAGAGATAGAGAAGTACCTCTTCTTTAAGAAGATTGTGGAGCTCATTCCTGCAATCGTCTAAACGACGAAGATCAGAACTATCAACAACCCATATTAAACCATCAGTCTGCTCAAAATAGTTCCTCCAGTAGGCTCTTATCGTTTTCTGACCACCCACATCCCATATGTTCAGAGTATACCTTCCAAAACCCAGTACATTTTCTGTTAATCACTACTACTAACAGTAATACACTAATTCTCATTGAAGACGGGCATATCCGGGTCGGGTTGCCTCTCACAAATAGGCAAGTAAAAGGGCAAGTAGGAAACCAAGGCAACCGGACCCATCTTCATTGAAGACGGATATGCCCTCTTCAATGAGACGGGGTGATAATAATAATAATAATGGAATAAAATATGAAGAATGAAGAATACTTTTGGTAGGAGATGGTCTTGATATTAAAACCCAAAGTAGGGCTAATAACGCTGGTATCCTCACCATTGATTTTCAGAACTATTGTTGTCTTCCCAGAATTGTCCAAACCCCTGCCATTAATTAATTAATTACTTAAATTTCATCAATTCGCCATTTTCTAAATAATTGAATACATAAAAGAATGAGAGAGCAGAATGCATACACCATTAGAATGCGCATCTCTTTTTCTTTCCTCTTTATTTTCCGGATGATGCTTAGCAGTCCCATTTCTTACCACTTTTCCGATCTTCCTTTCTGATTCTTCTGCCTTTCTTTTATTGTTTCATCACCACAATTTAAATCAAGTATGGCTCATTTTCTAAGCACTTGAACTACTCCCCCTTCTCGATCATTCATTCATTCATCAGCGAGTCTCGGGCATGAAAATGGGCCGGGTTGTCTCACAAATAAGAGGGTAAGTGAAAATTTCGTGGGTTTAGGCAACCCGACTCGTTTTTATTGAAGGCGGATATGTCTGTCTTTATTATCGACCTGACAAACGGGTCAATTGGGTCGGGTTTGGGTCGGGCCACCACGGTCGGGTTAGTTAGGCTATCATTGATTTCGGGTCAAGTTGGGTTTTGGGTTGTTTCGGTGTTGTTGGTCGAATGGTCGGGTCAACTTCAGGACTCGAGCAAGTCTTTTCGGGTCGGATCAATCGGGTCGGGTTGATTTTATCAGGCCTAGACTCTTCAATGTGAATTAATGTTCATTTATTTAATTTTAACTAGTGCAAATGAACGATTTTTCATATTGTCTAGTATTGAGAACTTAGTAATTAGAATTAACAATATTTAAATGCACTTTGAATTAATTTTTAAAATCTTCAATTTTTAAAATCTTCAATTGTTAATGTGTAATATTAAAAGTTTGAATAGAGAAATTTGACATTTCTAATGCGAATAAAATCGAACATGTATCAAAATTATTTTTTGTCAACTAAGTTATTTATAAATAATAAGATAGTTAATTTGAAGTAGACAACTTGTGATGAGTTTTAAGCATTTAAAGCCTATGATAAAGCATATAATGTTGTGAAAACTTACTGTGGATGCTCATAAGTCACATGTATTAAGGATACCTTTAAATGTCTTTGAATGGAGGATGTATCTAGACTAGTCATTTTACTTTCCCATGAAATAACCTCTACTCATATTTGCATATATATATATACTTCATTGTACTAATGAGAAATACATACATTTCTATCACATTCTCTACATATTATAACATGTTATCAAGCACGACGCTCTAACCGAAGTCACGGGTTAATTGATGCACCAATGGTTGGATTTATTTTTAAAGGATCAATGATTGGTTTTCTAATCTCCGGTTCTAAATTTTATTACATTTGCCATATTTATTCGTAAGTAAATCTAACTATTTTTGTTATTGAATTTTATCATCTTGGCGTAATGTTCTATCTTAATATGCATTATTTTTCCCGATTTTTAGTCATTTTTATTCAATAATAGCATAATGTTCACATTTAACTTTAACACTATAGTTTCACTTAATTATGATTTGATAAATACATGATCGTTATCATATGTTTCATAGTTGTTAATTTTAAGAGTATTATTGTTGAAAATCTTGCGTAATTTTGTGCACTATATTATCATATTCATCACGACAATCATAATTATCACTTTAACTAATAAGTGTTGGTAAATAATAATGTCACATGATTTTGTATATTTACATTCATAAATTCACATGAAATTTTGACAATTTTTGCAACCATTTTTGATAATGATATTATTTAGTTGTCATGAATATTTATCATGGTGTGCATACACAATACATTTAATTGTTGATACGTCGATGTAACTAATTAAATTAACATTCTTTGATCTTTGATAATTGTTTGTATAATGCGGCATATATCTATGACATGATATTCCTAAGTTAAATTAAATATTGATACCATTTGTTAATCTGCAATATTTATAATTAAGAGAAATTAGAGTCATTTGTATACACATAATGATAATAGTGATATAAAAACTATTCAGGTTTGTATTTTACAATAGTTTCAATTACAACATGGTATTCTCCTTAGAGATTTATTTGGAACATTTCCATCTCTCATAAGGTATTACCTCCACGTACAGTGTTTATGAAATGTTTTTAAATTTTTATATGTATTTAAAACATCATTGAGGTACCTATGATAAACTAATAGACACGAATATTTTACATGAGTGATAAATAGAAACTGTAATTTAATGATGTTATGAGAAGTTATAACAATTAGTGGTTGATATATAATATATTTAGACTGATTCCCCTCTTCATTCTCTTCTATTTCGACCTTATTTCATGTGTTTTAGCGTCGGTTTTATTGCATTTTGTTTATTATTACGCTTTGCTTTCATATCATGAATTCCCGTCTCATTTTATATGAAATATGCAAATGAAGCATGAGACGGGATGAGAAGCAAGAAACCGTCACTAAGAAAATAAGGAAGAGAAGAAATAAAAGAAGAAGAAGAAAGAAATGAAGAAATGAAGAAAAGGAGAAAAGGAAGAGGAAAAAGTGTCCCAGCCGGTCCAAGACACCGGCAGCCGGCCGGCTGGGCACTCTGCAACCTCAAACAAAACTCAAAAAGTTGGAAGAGAAGCAGGGGCTCCCAGCCGGTCCAGGCCACCGGCCAGACCGGCTAGGGGAGCAAATATAAAGAAGAAGGAGAAGAAAGGAAGAAGAGAGTCCTAGCCGGGTAGGCCACCGGAAGCCGGCTGACCGACTGAGACTTCTTTCACTCGAAGAAAACTCAAATTTGAGTCAGAGAGCCCCAGCCGGTCCAGGCCACCGGCTGCCGGCCGGCCGACTGGGACCCCCAGTCCGCAATTCCAACTTCCCTCCTTATTTTCAACCCTTAATCCCACCAACCTATATATACCCCTCTCTTAATTCATTTTGGACACACAACCCTAGACACAAAAACCCTAGATTTAGCTTTCAATATTCCTAATCATTACTCTAATCCTTTGATAATTAGCACTAATTACTCTATTTTTCTACTTAGTTATCTTTAGATCTAGTCTTTCCCTTAGCTATTGTTGAAGATTTGGGTTGTAATTTGATATTATAGAAGACTTTCCTTCTATTTATTCATCAAAGGTTGCAACTTTTATTAAAGTTTGGTACAATTCTTCGCCTAATTACTTCTACTAGTTATTAAATTGCATTTCCTTGCTCTTTCTACTGGTCATCATCTTGAATATGTTTTCCTTTGTCTTCATCATGTTAAATTCTTCATCTTTAGTATCTAGTCTTAGTAGTATGTGTGAGTAGTGTCCTTCTAGGGTAGATGGGGGATCCTTTGTAGGTTTTTGGGGTTAGAATGTGGTTTTGATTGTAAAAATCTAGTCTTTTGGTAATTCCTATATTTTGTACACACCAATTGTTTGTAAAAATGCTAGAATGAGTAATTCATGCTTTCTTTCATCTTGTTGCTTTCCTAAGCGAGAGCTTGACTTTTTTGTTGTTTGTGTGTGCCCATAGGAGCCTTGGGGGAGGTAGGGCGAGAATCCGACCGAACCTAGGCAAGGAGCCGTCTTTCACTGAGAGGTGGAGACCTACCATTACCTATCTTTAGACCGACTTTACCTTTTACCATATTCGACCCCAACCTCATTAGTGAACCCATTTGCCTTAGTTTTCTTAATTCTTGTTTTAAATCTCGAATTTGCTCATTTGTTAGACTTAGTTAGCTTTACTCACCCCCAATTTGCTTCTAGCTAGAATTGAACTAGAATTCGACCAACTTACCATAGAGCTTTAATCATCGTCCTTGTGGCTCGACCTCGACTACCCTACTACATTAGTTGAGTTATTTGTTTGATTAAGGGAGGGCGACTAACCCCACGTCAAAATGGCGTCGTTGCCGGGGACGACGATATAGGATAACGTAGCTTAGTCGGTTTTAGGCTTAATTCATTTTATTACTTGTTTTCTCCTTTTGTCCTAGTGCATCAAGGTGCATTAGGGCCATTTGATTCTCTTTTGAGTGTATGATCAGTTGTTACATCGGGCCACTCTTTACTCTCGACCGAGAGATAGAGAAAACCTTTCGGGCTAGAATAAGACAAGCTCTTACTTCCTTAAGAGTATCCTCGCCTATTCTTACCCCCATAAATACTCCACCACCCACAATTGAGCCTTCAACTTCACAAACACCACCTCCCACTTTATCATCCCTCATCATACCTACAAACATTCTCATAACCACATCACCCATAAATTCACCACCTTCTCTCAAAATTCAAACAACACCCACTCACCAAATTCCCCAATTTCACCAATTTCACCAACGAACAACCCTTTCATACAAGAGATGGCGGACCAACCTATGGGACCCTAATCGGTCTTGCTCGGCCAATGGAGCTATTGCCCCCAACACTTTCGAACTCCGTCATCATGTCATCTCATTTTTTTTAACAAGATATCTTTCATGAGAATGAGGATGCCAATGAACACTTGGTAGGTTTTAAGGAGAAGGTGGGAACAATCAAGAGAAATGGAATCACCGAAGACCAAATCTTACTCACGCTATTTCCCTTCTCCTTGAAGGACAATGCAAAAAAAATGGTTGAATTTTCATGAACCGGGAACTTTCACCACTTGGGCTAGCCTGTCAAAAGACTTCATCACCAAGTTCTCCCCCCCCCCCCCCCCTCCCCCAAAGACCGCAAGGATAAGACATGAAATCCAAACCTTCAAGCAAAAAGACTATGAGACATTGAGTGAAGCTTGGGAGAGGTTTCGAGTTCTTCTAACCTCTTGCCCTCACCATGGTATCCCGAAATGGTTGACTACTCAAATCTTCTTTCAAACTCTAGAGCAAAGATTTTGAGACATGATAGTGGCGGCCTCCGGGGGAAATTTCGATAAAATGAACAACGCCGAAATCACGGGGATGATTCAAAACATCTCCGAGATGGAGAATAGCTATGGTTTGACGCAAGAGAGAGCGAGGGTAGAGGTGAAGGGTCTAGTAGACTCGAGTTGGAAACCAAAATCAAATTGGATGAGCTCTCAAAGAAGTTTGATAATTTGGGTCTAGACAAGGGTAAGGGACAAATCCACCAACTCCCAAGAGAAAGACCATGTCAAGATAGGGTGTACTACGTTGAGCAACCAAGGTCTCCACCAAGATCTTACTCCCAACAACCGATATGCGATACTTGTGGTGGTGTTGGTCACACATATAAAGTATGTCCTTCCTTCCCTCTCGAGGATCAATTCCAACAAGAATGCTATGTAATGGAAGGGAACCAACGTAGGTACTCCTATCAACGACAAGAGACTTTCTACCGAGCCTTCCCAAATCAAGACCCGAAACTCTCATATGGAGGGCAACCCTTGGATCCCAAGTATCAAGCCCCACAATACCAACCACCTCCCAAACCCGACCATTCAAGGTCTTACAACAACAACCATGGCCAAAATTCCGATTCTAGGAGGTTTTCCCAACGTGATAATCACCCATATGTTCCCCCTCCGTTTAGAGAGCAAAGAAACCCCAACAACCGTAATCAATACAACAACAACAACTTCCAACAACAACAAAATTCCCAACAACCTCAAAATTTCCAGCAACCTCCACCTCCATGTGAACAATCCAACTCTTCAACTGAGCAATTGCTCAAGAATATGGAAAATAAGGCAATGCAATGTGAAGCAAATGCGGAGAACCAATTCAAACTCTTGAGATCCGACATTTCAAACGTCCAAGCCCAACAAAGGAACTTTGATTCTTGTTTGGCTAACCAAGGGCCTATCAACCTTCAAACAGGAGATCAAATTCTCCCAATGCAAGGCTCTCACCCTAAGGATGGACCACCACACCACCAACAAGCACATGCGGTTGCCTTGAGGAGTGGGAAAGAGTTGAAAGATCCATACAAAGACTATGAGCATGAGCCAAAGAGGAAAAGAGATGTGATGAAAGGAGGAGTTGAGGGTCCACCTCTTTCACCATCAATTAGAGGTGAGACTTCTAAGAAAGGGAAGGTTGATGAGCAAGTTATGGATGATGAGAACTTTGGGTTAGAGGAAGTGTTTCTTGAAGAAGTGGAAAACAAAGAGAAAGAAAAAGAACCCAAGAGAAGTGATGACTCTAATCAAGCCTCACCTCCCAACAAAGCCTACATCCCACCAATGCGATTTCCCCATAGAGAAAGAGCTAAGACCGAGGAGAATAAATTCTCTAAGTTCTTAGAGATGTTGAAGAAGCTAGAGGTTTCACTACCTTTCACCGAGGTAGTAACACAAATGCCCCTTTACACAAAATTTCTCAAGGATGTTCTCACCAAAAATAGGGGTATTGGAAGTGATGGGATAGTAGCCTTAACCGAGGAATGTAGTGCGGTGTTGCTCAACCATATGTCAAAGAAGCTACAAGATCCGGGTAGCTTTTCAATTCCATGCATGGTTGGCAATGTGAACATTGAAAGAACATTGTGTGACTTGGGTGCAAGTGTTAGCATATTGCCACTTCCTATTGCTAAGAAACTCGGCTTACAAGACATGATTCCTACCTCCATGACATTGCAACTTGCCGATCGAAAGGTACAATACCCTAGGGGTGTAATAGATGATGTACCGGTAAAGGTAGGGAATTTCTACATACCGGCGGACTTTGTGGTATTAGATATTCCGGAGGATCAACAAACTCCAATAATCCTTGTAAGACCCTTCAAGGTAACCGGGGGAGTCATGATTGATGTGAAGAATGGACGACTCTTTTTCAATGTTGGAGGCAATGTAATTGAGTTTTCCTTTACGGGTGTCTTGTCCAAGCCAATGTTTGAAAGTGCTTATTCGCTGGATATTCTAGAAGATGTTATCCAAGATGCTAATGATATATGTTCGGGGGAAGTTGTTGAAGAGGATTACGAAGCTCTACCACCACTCATTAATGAAGATTAGGGTAAGAACCCTCCAAAGGTAGACCTTAAACCTTTATCCCCTCCCCCTCCCTTGAATATGCCTATCTTGATGAGGAAAAAGCATTTCCGGTGATTGTCAATGCTAACCTAGATCTTGAACAAAAAGAAAAACTTTTAAATGTCCTTCAAATCAACAAGAAGGCACTTAGGTATAGCATTAACGACCTTGTGGATATCGATCCTAGAGTGTGTATGCATCGCATTGCACTAGAGGACGGATGTGCCCAACCTCAAAGGAGATTGAATGATAAATTAAGGGAAGTAGTGAGAAAGGAAATTGATAAGTTTCTTGAGGCCGGAATCATATACTCCATCTCGGGAAGCGAATGGGTAAGACCGGTTCAAATCGTCCCTAAAAAGGGCGGTATAACCATGGTAGAGAATGAGGGTGGTTAACTCATCTCCACCCGACCGATCACGGGATGGAGAATGTGCATTGATTACCGTAAGCTAAATTCCGCCTCAATAAAAGATCATTTTCCTTTGCCTTTCACTGATCAAATGCTCGAGAGATTGACAAATCATGAGTATTTTTGCTTTCTTGACGGTTACTCCTGGTTTTTCCAAATTCCCATTCACCCGGATGACCAAGCAAAAACTACTTTCACATGTCCTTATGGTGTCTTCGCATATCGGAGAATGCCATTTGGACTTTGTAATGCTCCCAGGACATTTCAAAGTCATATGATGTCTATCTTTTATAAGTACATTGAGAAGTTTATGAAGGTGTTTATGGACGATTTTAGTGTCCATGGCACCTTATTTGATGGTTGTTTGAAGAACCTCTCTCAAGTACTCCAACCTTGAATCCAATTTAACCTTGTGTTGAATTGGGAAAAATGTCATTTTATGGTACAAGAGAGAGAGTTGTGCTTGGTCATGTCATTTCTAAAAAAGGGATCCAAGTGGACAAGGCAAAAGTTGAGGTGATTGAGAAACTTCCCCCACCCACAAATGTTAAGGGTGTGAGGAGCTTCTTAGGTCATGCGGGTGTTTATAGGCGTTTTACAAAAGATTTTTCAAAAATTGCTAAACCCCTCACCTCACTTCTTGTCAAAGACACTCCCTTTATATTTGATGATTCTTGCCATGAGAGTTTTTGTAGGTTGAAGCAAGCTTTGGTATCGACTCCAATCGTGCAACCTCCCAATTGGGACCTCCCTTTTGGGGTTATGTGCGATGCTAGTGACTTTGCCTTGGGCGCGGTATTAGGGCAAAGGCACGACAAGAAGCTTCATGGCGACTGATTTTGGCGACGCTTTTTTCAGTCGCCAAATTTGGTGACTGAAATTAGTCGCCCGAATTTTTTTTGGCGACTAATGACTGCGACTGGTTCTTGGCGACTGATTTCAGTCGCCAAATTCATTTTAGCGACTGAAATTAGTCGCCAATATCAGTCGACTGAATGTTGTTTTCTTGTAGTGTGTGAGCATGACCTTGGACAATGCTCAATGTAACTACACCACCACAGAGAAAGAGATGTTGGCGGTGGTGTATGCATTTGAGAAATTTCGGCCTTATCTTCTTTGCTCTAAGGTGATTGTTTTCACCAACCACACCGCCATCAAGCACCTTATGGTGAAAAAAGAGGCCAAACCAAGATTGATTCGTTGGGTGTTACTTTTACAAGAAATTGATATGGTGATCAAGGATAAAGCGGGTGCCGAAAATGTTGTTGCGGACCACCTATCAAGATTAACCCAATATGATAGAGGAGATGTAGAGGATGAAGTTCCCATTAATGAGTGGTTCCCCGATGAGACTCTATAGGCGATGCTCACCACCGACCCTTGGTATGCGCACATCGCAAATTTGTTATGTTCCAACTTCATTCCGGGGGACTTCAACCACCAAACTAGGAAGAACCGTAGGTATGAGTCCAAGAGGTATGTTTAGGAGGACCCTTTTCTTTATAGAAGGTGCAATGATGGGATCTACCAAAGATGTGTCACACATGAGGAATGACGAGCTATCCTACAAGCCTGTCATTCTACCACTTATGGAGGCCACCTATCTACCTCAAGAACTCAAGTTCGGGTCCTTCATTGCGAATTTTATTGGCCATCTCTATTCAAAGATGCTTATGCCTTTGTTCACTCTTGTGACTCTTGCCAAATGAGAGGCAACATTGGAAGAAGAGATGAGATGCCCTTGAAGAACATCTTGGAAGTTGAACTGTTTGATGTTTGGGGAGTGGATTTTATGAGACCATTTCCTACCTTCTTTGGCAACCACTACATTTTGGTTGCGGTAGATTACGTGTCCAAGTGGATAGAAGCTATTGCCGCTCCCACCAATGACTCAAAAGTGGTGACCAAGCTATTCAAAGACTATATTTTTCCAAGGTTCGGTGTCCCAAGAGCCGTGATTAGTGATGGAGGTTCCCTTTTTATTAACCGCACCATCTATGTTCTACTTAAGATATATGGAGTTAGACACAAGGTCGCACTTGTCTATCATCCTCAAACAAATGAGCAAGTGGAGGTGTCCAACCGACAAATCAAAGCAATTCTAGAGAGTGTAGTGACAAAGTCAAGGAAACAATGGAGCACGAAGCTCAATGACGTACTATGGGCTTTGAGGACCGCCTACAAGACTCCCCTAGGCACCACGCCCTACCGGTTGGTCTTTGGGAAATCATGTCACTTACCCTTGGAGTTGGAGCATAGAGCTAGGTGGGCTTTGAAAGAGCTTAATTACAACATGGACCTCGCGGGTAATAAATGATTCTTGCAAATGAATGAGCTTGATGAGCTTCGAATTGAATGGATGCTTATGAGAATGCAAAACTTTACAAGGAAAGAACCAAGCAATGACACGATTCAAAGATCGTGAGGAAGGAAATTAATGTTGGAGACAAGGTCCTATTGTTCAACTCAAGATTCCAATTGTTTCCGGGAAAGTTGAGGTCTCGTTGGTCGGGACCCTTTGAAGTGGTAACCGTCTACCCATATGGCTCATATGAATTGAAGAACAAAGCGGGTGAATGCTTTAAGGTCAATGGCCAACGGGTGAAATACTACTATGAAGGGCTACCGATTGAAGAAAAGAATGAAATGGATTTAGAGGACCCCCTCTCTTGGGGGATGAGTAGTTCTTAAAACCAAAACTCGGGTTTTGTGAAGTTCCCAAAAAACCACCACTTTTTTTGTAAATATTTCATGCATTTTAGATTAGAACTTAGTTACATTTGGATTTATGCTTCAACTTATGCAATTTTGGATTCGGTGATGGGATCACATTGTTCTATTAGAAGTTTGTGTTGTGAGAAAAATGGGGCCCTCTTTTACTTAGCCTTCGTCCCGACTAGGTGAGTCGGTTTGAAAGCGGAAAAATCAAATCTCAGGGCTAAGTAAGGAAGTCAGAAGTCGATCTAGAGGAGAAATGTCGAAAATAAGGGGAATTGTTGAAAACACGAAGGAAGAAGCCCCAGCCGGAAGGCTGGCGGCTTGTCACCCCAATCGGCTGGGACTCCCTGCTTATTTTTGGTTGTTTTATGTAGAATAGAGCCGGCTGGGACCACCCCTTATGAAGAAAAATTGAAAAAAAATGGTGAGTAGAGGCCTCCCAGCGGTCGGCCGGCAGATGGTCCGCCGGTTGGGACTCACAATGCAAAGAAGACTTGGAAATTTTGGTAAGGAGAGGACTCCCAGCCGGTCCGCCGACTGGGAGCAGCAGTATAAAATGGAAGCTTGGAAAAGAGGACAGGAAAGAAGTCCTAGCCGGGTGACCGACGGCCGGTCAGCCAGACCGGCTGAGAGCCCGAAGTGAAAACTAAAAAATCGAAAAACATTCGAAGGCAAGAAGTCCTAGCCGGGTACCCGGCGGCCGGTTCCTTGACCGGCTGGGACCCCTGAACCGTGAATCTACACACTTTTCCCCTTCTTTTCCTTCTACTCTAATTCATTTTCTCAAATTTCAACTTCTCCCTCTAAAATTTCCTCTCACTAAATCCTCCAAAAATCACCACAACTCCCTTCTCACCTTCACTACCCACCTCTAGTCTTAACCCTCAACATTACTATCCATGGCAACGACAAGAAAGAGAGCGAGGAGCGGGGAACTAGCTAGTGCCCAAGCGGAATTGATGGAGAGAGCGACCAGCGACACGGGTCCCGATCCCGACTTTCCGGGGCTCGAATTTGCCTCCGTACCCCAAAAAGATAAATTCACTTTGTTCGAAAATCTCCCCCTCCACAACGTTCATATCTTTGTATATAATAACAAATGTTTTAACTCAAGTTTTATAATGAACATATTGTAATATTGAGTACTTAAGTGAGACTTATATGATGATGTTAAAACAATATTTTTAAACGTTATGTACAAGCATTTCGATATGCGTTTTGAGAATATTTAGATAAAGAATTAAAGATTTGAGCGACTGAGACTACTACCTTTCTTTTATAAAAAAGTGAAACCTACGAATTAAATTAACAACTGAACTTTTGTTAAGAGTTATGGAATAATTTTTTCGATGATGTTAAATAACATGATTTTGAGATATTTACTTTCATGATTTAGCGATGATATTCAATGTATGCCTTGGATTATATGTATCTTGTGAAATTTTGCTATATTACTATTTCGATAAAATATATACTTGTTGTATACGTGCAAAGACCATCTTAAAAACGAAAATTGATTTGATTATATTGAATGAAATGTTAAAAATTATAATATCGAATATGATGCTGACGATAATAGTTTGGCTTGAAAAGAATATTTATGTGGTTATTTTACTATGTGGAATTGGAGATCGTATAAAGATACATATTCAAATTATGTGTATTAGTATTTGGATATTGACAATGGAAATACAATAGTTGAATATGATATAGCTCTATGAAATCAGACAACAAGTAAGCGAATGAATCTAATATATATTTAGTGATTTGATTATTGTGTGAGTATTTTGTACATTTGATATTTGAATTGTTTCCATGTACATGATCTTATAAGATTATCTTATAAGTTTGATTCTAAAACCAACATGTATATCAGACAAATATCCCAATATTATGTATCTTCGGCCAAAATTTATGATATGTTCTTTGATAGTACATTGATAAATTAAAATACAACATATTTGAAAATTGTGATTTATTATGGACCGTGGTTGTGAAATTATGTATTTTATTAAAATGTTATTCGAATGATATTATAATACGTTGATGAAGTAGTGGCACATTCAACATATATTATCCCTCGGGTATAAAATATTGGTGCCGATGGTGATAAGTGAATATTTGTATGATTTTAACCCCCACTTTAGCTCGGTTTTGTTTGTCATTTGTGCTTTGTTAAGCCATTTTATGAGCTAATATCGTCTTCTAGGCGAATTCCTGTGTTCTAACTTGTTTTGTAGGGAAAGTGACGTTTCTACGCCCTTTTTCTATATTTCCGAGCATTTGCCTAGAACCCGACGATTTGAAGATGCAAGCTTGACCGTGTGTAAGGCATTTCGAGAAGGTTCACTAACTTAAGGGGGAGAAGAAGCAAAGACGGTTTCTTAGTTGTCGGAAGACCAATCAATTAGACGGGAGAATTCATCGCTTTACATCATATCCAAGCAACAAACCCGATTGTAGAGTCAAGGGGGATGTTGTAAGTCAAGTCAAAGCGAAGGAAGTTGAAGAGTTAGTCAAGAGCTTCCAGAAGACGACTTACCCGATCGGGTAAGTGGTGTACCCGATCGGGTATTCCTGCTGCTTCGTGCATTGCGGCTCCTTCATCCTATTTTTGACCTATGTATTTATTGCCCGACCTCTTCTCCACGAAACCCTAATACTATAAATAGATGTGCCAAGCCCCTCATATCATCATCCATGAAATAATCCATCATACACTTTCTTACACAATCTTGTCTTATATTTCTTTTTAGCTTTAGTCTTTCTAGTTTAGATTCTCTTCTATTTTTGTCTTTTGTTCTAGTTTACTTTCGTCTATTTCATATCAAAACATTAGCTTAGTTCAAATAGAATTTCAACCTTTTGTATCTACTTTGTTGGGTTCAAGAGTTGTAATTCAAGGTACGATATTTCTATGCGAGGGATTTCTGTTATTGTTATCGCTTTCATCGTTGATCATCACCTAGGTATTCCTAATTTATCCTTTGTTTATCATTCTTTATTGCTTTCCATTTGTTTGTTATTTTCCATTCGTATCATTTAGATTCGTTTTTACGTTGTTATAATCATAGTTTCATTTCTTAGATTGTCATATAGCATCGTTATTATCGCCACATAGAGAGTCTAAATTATTGTCAAATTCAACTAAATATGCTTATCTTAACTTTCATTGTTAATATCATCTTAGTTATCAACATAATCATGAGTGAGTAGTCACCTTTCTAGGGTGTAGGATAGCCATGTTAGATTGATTAAAAGATGATAATTGGATAAAGGAAATTGTGCTTTTAAAACATTGTGTCTATGCATGTTTGGACTTTAACAATAGTTGACGATTCTTGATCACAATCTTTGACTAGTGTGGAATTCTTTTCCAAGGTAGATATACAGGAATTGAATAGACAAAGCGTGACATAGTGGATTAAGACCTAGTAAATCGCACTAAAAGCCTGCTAGACCATCTGATCTATGATTGTAATGAACACACCATTCTTACGAACGCTCAATGAATTATTTGCATATCTTAAATCCAATTTCATCAATATGTCAATCTACATGTGTGAACCTACTTCCCTAGATGCTTCTCATTATTGTTAATTTATCATTTGCTTTATCGTTTTCATTTCAGTTTATTTTTATTTTGTTTTTATTTATGTTCTTTATTAGTTTAGACATCACAAAATCCAAAACCCAGAAAATCATTAGATAAAACTCAATTGTGAGACGATTCACAATCCATAGGAAACACCATCTCCCTGAGGATCGACCCCTACTTCCCTAATTACATTAATTTGTTATTAGCCTAGTCTGGGTAATTTATCTTTGCATCGGGCTTGCAACAGGCCTGATCAAATTTTAGCGCCGTTGCTTGGGAGCACAGTTTAGTTTTCCTTTTTTTATTGTGATTTCTATCACGATTAGTTTTATCTAGTCTTTAGGAACTCAAATTCCTTTAGACCTCTCTTGATCTTTCATCTTAGCTTTTCTATCTTATGCTCAGATCTTCTAGACTAGGGACCCCTATTCCTTTGGACCCCGAACTAGAAAGAACTCTGCGTAGGAGATTAAAGCTATTTAAAGAAATTTCAAAAGCTTCTGACATTTCAAGTTTAGATCGTATTCGTGAGAAATACTCGGATATCTTACCTAATCTTGAAGGAGAAGAAGATCCATTTTCCTCTCCATTTCAAAAATTCATTCAACCTTCAACCAACATTCCATCTTCATCTTCACAACAAAAAATGTTCGACTTTCCGACCATTCTAAACCCACCGCAGATACACTTCCAAAGGGTATCGCTACACCTCAAATTACAGCTCAAAACTTCGAAATCAAACCTGCCTTCATCAATTTAATAGAAAGAAATCAATTTGGAGGCAATGCCACAGAAGATCCCAACCTTCATATCCAAAACTTCTGTGACTATTGCTCCACAATTAGACAAACTGGAGTATCCCAAGAACAGATTAGGGAAATGCTCTTTCCCTTTTCTTTAAGAGGAAAGGCAAAACTCTGGATCAATAGTCTTGACCGAGTTGCCCTAGGAATAGTTGATTGGGATGGTCTAGCTCTTGCTTTCTATCAAAAGTACTTCCCACCAGAACGAACCGCGCTCTTACGAAGTCAAATTACTGGATTCCGTCAGAGAGGCGACGAAAGCCTTTATGAGGCATGGGAAAGATATAAAGAATTACAAAGAGAATGTCCTCATCATGGCCTTGATTCATGGTTCCTGGCTATCACATTCTACAACGGTTGTTGTGGCGAATCGCGTCGTATCCTCGACTCCGCTAACAATGGTCGTTTCGATCAAATCGATGTAGAGATAGCTAGTGCGACTATCGAGTCAATGGCAATCCACGATTCTCAGTATAGCAACTCGCGTGCTATACCGCTCAAAGCCAAACAGGATGATTCGAGTAAAGTAGCACTCTTGGAAGCCCAATTAGCCCTTCTGCAGCAACAAGTAGGAAGCTCTTCCCAATCCAAAGAACATATTAACGTCACTAACCACGTAGTGGTATGTGAGACATGTGGGATTGGAGGGCATAGTTTTCAAGATTGTAGAAGTTCAATAGAGCAAGTCAATGCCTATCAAGGATATATGCAAGGCAACGCTTTCTCAAACTTCTATAACGAAAACACAAAAAACCACCCGTTTTTGTCCTACAAAAGTACCAATGTTCAAAATCCCCACCAACAAACTCAACAACCATTCATACCACCCCAACAAAAGCCTTACAATCCACCTGGTTTTCAAAACCAGAGACCTTCATTCCAACCTAACTTCAACCAACCATACCAAAATCAACACCAACCACCTCAAATTCAAGGCCAACCAAATGACTCAAGTTTGAGTAAAATTGAATCCATGCTTCTACAAGTTGTTCAAAAACAGGATTCAATGTTTGCTCAATTTCAAAAGAGTGATCAAGCTAAAGATGCTGCCATCAAAATGCTTGAAACTCAAATGGCCCAATTGGCTACCTCTATTACCCAAAGAAAACATGGCCAACTCCCACCTCATGGTGAACAACCAAGGGACACCGCAAATGTTATCACCCTTAGGAGTGGTACCACTTATACGGAACCTCAGCACCCAAAAGAACCAATAGTTGAGCCTTCACCAGTAGAAAACCAAAAAGAAACCCAACCATCCACTGCTAAGGAAGCGGAAGACAAATCTGAAAAGAAGGGTGAACTTGAAAAGGAACCCATCAAAATTCAAGTTCCATTTCCCCAGCGTTTGAGGAGAAATCATAAGGAAACCCAATTCGGTAAATTCATGGAAGTTGTCAAAAACCTCCAAGTAACGGTTCCCTTCACTGAATTAATCACTCAAATCCCTTCTTACACAAAATTTATGAAGGATATCTTAACAAAGAAGAGGACTCTGGATGATGTTGAAATCATCGCGTTCACCACTGAATGCAGTGCGTTATTGCAAAATAAGTCCCCTGCGTTATTGCAAAATAAGTCCCCTCCTAAGTTAAAGGATCCTGGTAGTTTCTATATACCTTGCACTATAGGCACCTACACGATTGATAAAGCTTTATGCGATCTAGGTGCTAGTGTGAGCGTTATGCCCTATTCCATTAGCGAAAAATTGAATATGGGAATTCTGAAATGCACAAGTATCACCTTGCAAATGGCAGATCGTTCTCTAAAACAACCTATGGGAGTTTTAGAAGATGTACCTGTTAGAGTAGGGAAGTTTTTCATTCCAGTCGATTTTATAGTGTTAGATATGGCAGAAGATTCGCAAATCCCTATCATTCTAGGAAGGCCATTTCTACACACTGCGGGAGCAGTAATCGATGTCAAAAATGGAAAATTGACATTAGAAGTAGGTGATGATAAAGTCACCTACAACTTAAACAGTGCAATGAAGAGCCCTATGCTTGAAGAGCCTTGCTGTTTTCTTGACATTGTCGACTCAATCGTTGATGAATCTCTGTATCCATCAATAATTGAGGATCCTTTAGAAGAAATTTTATTGTTAGAGGATATCTCTGAGAATGACAATTTTGAGATCAGTGAGCTGGAAAGGGACTTGACTGGTAAAGAGATACCGTCTGAAGAAGTTGAGGAGGCCATAAGCTTAATTGATGCTCCTGCCAAGGCAGAAGTACATAAACCTGAACTTAAACCTCTTCCCTCAAATCTAAAATATGCTTTTTTAGATGAGTCTGAATATTGCCCGGTCATAGTGAGTGCTCTTCTAAATGAAAATCAGTTAAACTCACTATTGATTGTTTTGAGGAAACATAAAAAGGCAATAGGCTATAAACTTGAAGACCTCTCAGGCATAAGCCCTGACTTCTGCATGCATAGAATTAACCTAGAAGAACGCCAAAGACCTTGTGTTCAAGGTCAACGCCGTCTTAACCAAAACATGCAAGAGGTAGTTAAAACTGAAGTTCTGAAATTGCTAGATGCTGGCATAATCTATGCAATTTCTGACTCAAAATGGGTTAGCCCTGTCCAAGTTGTTCCCAAGAAAGGAGGAACAACAGTAGTCAAGAATAAGAAGAACGAGCTCATCCCCACAAGGATTGTGACGGGATGGCGTATGTGCATTGACTACAGAAAGTTGAATCAATCAACTAGAAAAGATCACTATCCTCTACCCTTCATTAATCAAATGTTAGAGAGGTTAGCTTGCCACAAATATTTCTGTTACTTAGATGGTTACTCAGGATTTTTCCAAATTCCTATCCACCCTGAGGACCAAGAGAAAACCACCTTCACTTGTCCCTATGGCACTTTTGCTTATCGCCGAATGCCATTTGGCTTGTGTAATGCACATGCAACTTTCCAGCGTTGCATGACTAGTATCTTTTCTGATTTTGTTGAGACTGTCATGGAAGTATTTATGGACGACTTTAGCGTCTATGGCATTTCCTTCGATAATTGTTTGACAAATCTGTCTAAGGTGCTAAAACGCTGTGAAGAAGTCGACCTTGTTCTCAACTGGGAAAAGTGTCACTTCATGGTAAACGAAGGTGTAGTTTTAGGACACATCATTTCTGAAAGAGGTATTGAAGTGGATCGAGCTAAGATCCAAGTTATTGAGCAACTGCCACCACCTGCTACTGTAAAGGGAATCAGGAGTTTCCTTGGCCACGCCGGTTTCTACCGACGGTTTATTAAAGATTTTTCTAAATTAGCCAAACCCCTGACTGAGCTCCTTTTTAAGGTTGCGCCTTTTAATTTCACGAAGGAATGTCTTGAGGCATTCAACAAAATCAAACGCGCTCTAATCACCGCACCTATAATCCAGTCACCTGATTGGAATCTTCCATTTGAGCTTATGTGCGATGCGAGTGATTACGCCGTTGGAGTTGTTTTGGGGCAACAAAAGGAAAAGTTCCTTCATGCTATTTACTATGCTAGTAAAACGTTAGATCCTGCCCAAATCAACTATGCCACTACTGAAAAAGAACTTCTTGCCATTGTCTATGCATTAGACAAATTCTGTTCTTACCATATAGGATCGAAAGTCATTGTTTACACTGACCACGCTGCTTTGAAATATCTGCTTTCAAAGAAAGAGGCATAACCTCGGCTTATCCGATGGATTTTACTCCTTCAAGAATTTGATCTAGAGATCCGGGATAAGAAAGGAGCAGAAAATGTAGTCGCTGACCATCTTTCAAGGATAAGAGTAACTGAAATAGGATTGCCAACACCAATTAATGATTCGTTTGCTGATGATTCATTAATGGCAGTTGTTGACTCTTCTCCTTGGTATGCTGATATGGCCAACTTTCTCGTCAGTCGACAGCTACCTTTTGACCTTTCTTATAACCAAAGGAAGCGATTTTTGCATGATGCAAAATTCTTCGTTTGGGATGATCCTTATCTTTTCAAACAGTGCTCGATGGTCTTTATAGACGATGTATCCCTCAGTGGGAAGTTAAAGGAGTTTTAGAAGGATGCCACTCATCTGCTTATGGTGGTCATCATGGTCCGTCCAAGACCGTAGCCAAAGTCTTACAATCCGGGTTTTTCTGGCCCTTGATGTTTAAAGATTCAAAAGATTTTGTTATGGCTTGTGACGCTTGTCAACGAATGGGTCAAATATCCAAGAGACATGAGATGCCTCAAAATGGCATATTAGAAGTTGAAATATTCGATGTCTGGGGTATTGACTATCAAGGAACATTCCCTTCTTCTGACGGAAATCGTTATATCTTAGTCGCTGTTGACTATGTTTCTAAGTGGGTAGAAGCAATCGCCACTCCCAATAATGATGCTAGAGCTGTGATACGGCTATTTAAGAAGATCATCTTTCCACGTTTTGGTGTACCCAGAGCCGTGATTAGTGATCGGGGAACTCACTTTGGAGAAAAGCAGTTAGATACTCTGCTTGCTAAATATGGTGTGTATCACAGACGAGGATTAGCCTACCATCCTCAGACCAGCGGTCAAGTCGAAGTCTCGAATAGAGAGTTGAAAACAATTCTTCAGAAAGTAATCTCAAGATCTAGAACTGATTGGAGTAATAAGCTCGATGACACCTTGTGGGCTTATCGTACAGCTTTCAAAACCCTGATTGGAACATCTCCTTATCGATTGGTTTATGGAAAGGCCTGTCATCTTCCTGTCGAGTTAGAGTATAAAGCTTACTGGGCTATCAAAGAACTAAATTTAGACACTAAGCTTAGCGCTGATAGGAGACTCTTGCAACTCAATGAGCTAGAGGAATTTCGTTTGCAAGCTTATGAGAATTCTAGGATCTATAAGGAGAAAACGAAGCGTTGGCACGACAAGAGGATAATTAAGAAAGAATTTAATGTCGGTGACCAAGTACTTCTTTTCAACTCCCGTCTGAAAATTTTTCCGGGAAAACTTCGATCACGATGGTCTGGACCATTCACTGTCACATATGTGAGCAAGTACGGCTATGTGGAACTCATGACTAGCAATGGTGAGAAATTCAAAGTTAATGGACACAGACTGAAACTCTATTATAGCAATTCTATCATCGGATGTTTAGATATTGTCTATACGGAGCGTCCATCCTCAACCCAATGATTCTAATGAAAAATTCGTCGAGCAAGACGTTAAACAAGCGCTTCTCGGGAGGCAACCCGTGTTTTCCCTTTTTGCATTTTTATTTTTGTTTTTCCCTTTTACGTTGTTTTGTTAGATTTCTTTGCAGATGAAAGAGTTTTTGAAGAATCTCTGACGACCTTCCTTGTCAATAGTCCAAAAGACTAGCTTGGGGGAGTCCGCACTGACTAGTACGCTTCATTCTTCTTTCATTTTTCCTTTCTTCCCATTAAGCGCCTCATTGCATATTTAGCTTTTGTGCTCACATTGAGGGCAATGTGATGTTTAGCTTGGGGGAGGGATTGCATTTTCCTTTTTGCATTTTAGTTATATTTTTCAAATTTTGAATAAGAAAGAGAAGATTTTAGAGAAAATTTTTAAAAATTTTGAACACAATTGAATGCTTTTCATGCTTTGCTTGCTTGTTTACTATGCTATCATGTTACATTTCCCAAACTTAGAGCTTTCAAAAGATAATGATTCAATATTTATTGAATTATGCATACATGGGGAAGTCTTGTACACAGTAGGCATGGAACGAATCTATAGATGAGTACGCTTGATCTTGACATTTGGCAAACTACATATATTGTAAGGTAGAACCTCCTTAGACTGGTACATCCATACCCAGTCTCATTTAGGTGTGTGTAGTTCTCCTTGTGATGTGTGTCATGTCAAAACGCATAACTATGGTTCTCATTTCATTTCTATAAGCATTGTATTCATGATTCACTAAGATTTGAAGCCTTTTTCACTTTAATTTGCCCCTCAAAATTAGCCCCTTCATACAAGTGCTTTACAAAATAATAGCTACAAATAAAAAATGCCTACCTTTTGAGCTAGTAGCTAGACTATGGTGTGTGGGTGCTCTTTTGAGAAGATTTGTTCTTATCTGTCAAAGTGAATTGGGAAAACGGAAAAAGTTCAAGAAGTGAAGTTGTGTTCAGAAACGAAAAAATGAAAAAAAAGAGAATCGAAAAATCGAAAAAGAAAAAAATTGAAAAAAGAAACAAGAAAAGAAGTTGTGAGTATCTCCTAAGAAATATCAAGTCAATATTCAAAATCGAAAGTTTGGATTGAGTTTCCATTTATCATTGGTCAGTTGCTAGCTCACTATAACCTTCACATGACCATAACTATTTATCCACCTCTCACCCATTTCCCAAAGCCTTCTTCTCATTTTTTTGGCTTCTTTTCTATGTGCATTGTGATCTTTGACTTGTGTTTTGAATTGTTTACCATATTAGACTGCGGACACATTTTCATGAGTCGTAGATATGTGAGTGTCTCAAACATTTACACATAAAGAAATCACCTTTTACATACATTGAGTGATCGAGTGTGCCGTGAGAGTCCATTTGTCAAAAGATCATGCAAGAGCCGAAATTCTGTAGTGAAATTCTTTGTGCTACGCCGTTATGTAAATCTCAACCATGTCTATGTATCATTCTTGCCCACGTTGCTTTTGGGTTATGATTCATTATGTTTCCAAAGTTTTACGTTGAGATTTGTTTCTTGATGGTATAGTAGCCAATGCTTGCAACCTTGTCCTGGTAGTGTTTGTTATGTTTGCTTGAGGACAAGCAAAGGTTTAGCTTGGGGGAGTTTGATAAGTGAATATTTGTATGATTTTAACCCCCACTTTAGCTCGGTTTTGTTTGTCATTTGTGCTTTGTTAAGCCATTTTATGAGCTAATATCGATTTCTAGGCGAATTCCTGTGTTCTAACTTGTTTTGTAGGGAAAGTGACGTTTCTACGCCCTTTTTCTATATTTCCGAGCATTTGCCTAGAACCCGACGACTTGAAGATGCAAGCTTGACCGTGTGTAAGGCATTTCAAGAAGGTTCACTAACTTAAGAGAGGGAAGAAGCAAAGACGGTTTCTTAGTTGTCGGAAGACCTATCAATTAGACGGGAGAATTCATCGCTTTACATCATATCCAAGCAACAAACCCGATTGTAGAGTCAAGGGGGATGTTGTAAGTCAAGTCAAAGCGAAGGAAGTTGAAGAGTTAGTCAAGAGCTTCCAGAAGACGACTTACCCGATCGGGTAAGTGGTGACCCGATCGGGTATTTCTGCTGCTTCGTGCATTGTGGCTCCTTCATCCTATTTTTGACCTATGTATTTATTGCCCGACCTCTTTTCCACGAAACCCTAATACTATAAATAGATGTGTTAAGCCCCTCATATCATCATCCAAGAAATAATCCATCATACACTTTCTTACACAATCTTGTCTTATATTTCTTTTTAGCTTTAGTCTTTCTAGTTTAGATTCTCTTCTATTTTTGTCTTTAATTCTAGTTTACTTTCGTCTATTTCATATCAAAACATTAGCTTAGTTCAAATAGAATTTCAATCTTTGTATCTACTTTTTTGGGTTCAAAAGTTGTAATTCAAGGTACGGTATTTCTATGCGAGGGATTTCTATTATTGTTATTGCTTTCATCGTTGATCGTCACCTAGGTATTCCTAATTTATCCTTTGTTTACCATTCTTTATTGCTTTCCATTTGTTCGTTACTTTCTATTCGTATCATTTAGATTCGTTTTTACGTTGTTATAATCATAGTTTCATTTCTTAGATTGTCATATAACGTCGTTATTATCGCCACATAGAGAGTCTAAATTATTGTCGAATTCAACTAAATATGCTTATCTTAACTTTCATTGTTAATACCAACATAATCATGAGTGAGTAGTCACCTTTCTAGGGTGTAGGGTAGCCATGTTAGATTGATTAAAAGATGATAATTGGATAAAGGAAATTGTGCCTTTAAAACATTGTGTCTATGCATGTTTGGACTTTAACAATAGTTGACGATTCTTGATCACAATCATTGACTAGTATGGAATTCTTTTCCAAGGTAGATATACAGGAATTGAATAGACAAAGCGTGACATGGTTGATTAAGACCTAGTAAATCGCACTAAAAGCCTGCTAGACCATCTGATCTATGATCGTAATGAACACACCATTCTTATGAACGCTCAATGAATTATTTGCATATCCTAAATCTAATTTCATCAATATATCAATCTAAATGTGTGTACCTATTTCCCTATATACTTCTCATTATTGTTAATTTATCAATTGCTTTATTGTTTTCATTCTAGTTTGTTTTTATTTTGTTCTTATTTATGCCTTTCGTTAGTTTAGACATCACAACTCCAAAACCCAGAAAATCTTTAGATAAAACTCAATTGTGAAACGATTCACAATCCATAGGAAACACCATCTCCCTGAGGATCGATCCCTACTTCCCTAATTACATTAATTTGTTATTAGCCTAGTCTGGGTAATTTATCTTTGCATCGGGCTTGCGACAGGCTTGATCAACGTTGCAGATCCTCTCACTAAACCGTTAAGATATGATAAGCATGAAGGGCACGTTATTTCCATGGGAATCAAACGTGTTCCTGAGTTGTATTAGTTGTTTTATATGGATTAGACACCTGTATCTTTTTCATAAAACCATCTATGAAATCATCGTTTTGTTTTATATTTTGTTTTTCATGTGGGTTGTACAGACAACATTGAACACCACAAAGTGAACTGAATTACATTATATTTGTTTTGGGTCCGTAATTGCCTACATGAGCTGATAACTCTGGCAATTATTTTGTGACGTCGATTGATGGTGGGTTCAACGAGCCATAAGTCAAACTGTTGACTGATCGATCACAGATGCGGGTTATAATGATACTGCGCAGGACATTTTGTGACGACGTTATGGAGTCCTAAATGTTTCAGAACATTAGGTGCCAGGTCGTGGATAGGACATCCATAGTGTTCCTAGAGTCGATTCTTTTGACTATCGACTGTCTCTTGAGATAAAGGCAGTTTTTGGGTGACTTTGGTTTCTTTCTCATGGTCGACCGTAACAGGAGGCTAAGTAGATTTTCACTGGGTCATTTCATACTGCGCTTGTATCTGCAAGATTCGAGTTGAAGAAAATATCCAACCTTTATCAGGATATGATATTTCTCAGGGCCACTCGAGGAGCTGTAACTGAAATGCATGGCCATGCTCGAATGAAGATTCGTTTATCAGTTAAGTTAATCTCTAGTCGGGGAAACCACTCTTGATACAGATCACTTGTAAAATACGACCTTTGTGAATACAGACTTTGCAAATTGTTTTACATTGAGTGGGAGAAATTTAATATGGATATGAGAATCAGTTATCGCACATACACTTGTTCGGACAAGTGGGAGATTTTTGGAGCCAGTGTCCTCCACAGTTAGTGCAATAACATAAATAAATCTCTATAGGTTCACAGGGTATACTTTGTATTGTAATCAGTTGATTAACGTTTATCGATAACGGTTGGCTTGCTAGATAAGTTTGACGTTATTGCCATACAGATGGCGGTGATCAACTGGTCCCTAAAAGTCACACCTAAAGGATGTGATTGAGAGATGTGATTATTTGAGAAAATAATCATATTGATGCTTTAATAAATGACTAAAAGGTTAGTCGGTGTTTTTGACTAAAAAGTTAGTCAATGTGATGATGATATAATTATTTAATACTGATTAAATAATGTTAGCTAAGACGAATTAAATCTAATTCGTAATTAAATATAAAATGTTATATTTAATTGTAGTATATAATGTGAGCTTACACGAATTAAAATGTTAATTCGTAATTAAACATAAACTGTTTATTTAATTAGCAGGATTATAAATATACCGATATTTATAATTGAAGTATATATTATACGATTGTCATAATAATTGTTATGTTAATATATCCACTGCATAATGTTGTAATGGACCTTATTAGTGTATGACAACATATTAGACAAATATAATATGTATAGCATTATATTAAATGGAAGCTAATATAACCGAAAAAGAGTCCAAATACACTTTGGAATTTCGGTCAAAGATGGTAACAAAATAAGAGAAAAATATCCCTTATTTTCTCTTAGTGGGTGCCGTGTGAGAGTGAGTAGAAGAGTAGAATTTTACTCATTCTAACTCTCTAATTGATTCATCATTAATTCACATCACACAAAAAGATACAGACTCTTTTTCTCTCTAATTTTCTAGCAAATACAAGGGCATTTCTCGATCAATCTTGGGTGAGACGATTAGGAGGATATCTACTTTGATATCTGTTCTTAGGCCGAATTTACGAGGACTAAAGGTTATTCCTAATCCCTTTGTTTATTATGCAATTTCGTTTATGACCCGTTAATCATATAAATCATAATTTCATTATAATCCTGTAAGATTAAGGGGATGTATACGGATATATTCCCACAAGAAGCTTATCTCGAACCGGACTCTTGAGATCACACCTATAGGAGTTTCGCATACGAGTTTCTAGCAACCTTGTCCGAGTTGGACGTCCCCGAGGGTAATGAAAGAGCCTACCGCTTCCGTCTCAACCAAACTTGGCACAACACCCCTATCTCCGAAATTCGCCAAATCCTTAAAATCACAAAAGACCCCGAAGAAATTAGATGCCCAAAAGGGAAAATGCACATCATGTGGAGCAACATTACAAATTGCAACACCGCATCTAAGGATGCTAAACTCTCCACAATCACCCACCCCGTGCTCCGACTAATCACCCGGTTCCTCTCCACCATTTTCATCTCCGCGGGAGAACCCGCTAAAGTACCGGAGTCCATCCGGTTATGTTTATGGACCATGCTCCCGGAAGGGGTGGGGGTACCGGATTGGGCGGACTTGTTTATGAGAGCTTGCATTAAACACCGACAAAAATCTACAAAAGCAAGTATCCATCTTGGGGCGGTGATTACATTTTTGGTGCGACACTTTGAGTGGGACATTGATGATGAGCAAGTGGTAAACTCTTGTAAGGGTTTGACGAGGTACAACCAATTTGGGCTCGAGGAAGTACACATGTTTAAAATTAGCAAAGAGCAACCCTTGAAGGGATTTTGGTTGGGGAGTGACGGCCTTATTTATATGAAGATGCCTCGACCTTTAAACAACCCTTTACCTAGGGGGCCCAAATTGGAGGATTTTTATTGTCCTAGGGAAGAGAGTTTGGGGGAGAGTAGTGATGAGGCGGAGGTAGAGGAAGTGCCTTTGAGGCCAAGACGGAGGGTAAGGAGAGAGGGAGGTGAGGGAAGTGAGCGAGTTAGCGAGGAGATAGAGATCCTCGCAATTGAGCAAGGACCTTTCCAAAACCCACATTTTCAACAACAACAACAACAACCACCACCACCACCATACCATTCCCAATCATCTTACCAAAGCCACCAAGACACCGACACCCCTATGTTTGACGCGTAGACCCGTTCTAGCATCCCAATGGAGCCATGGCAACAACAAATGGCATCGTACTTTGCTAGCACTAACGATGTCTTAAAGCACATCAGTGGAAGGGTGGACGATTCTAACACTTGGCAACAAAGACAAGGACGTAGGCTAGAGTCCTTAGATGATTGGCATAATGTAGTGGAGGCTAGGGAGAGGTTGAGAGAGGAGGCCGAGAGGGCCCAACAAGAAGAGTGGAGGAGTATGGTAGCAAGGCAAGAGGAAGACCACCTTTGGAGGGAGCAACAAGACAAAAGGTGGCAAGAGCAAAATGATATGTGGACTACACAAACTGCTTGGAGGGAGCAAGCCACAAGCCATTTTCAAGCTCAAAATGAGCGCCACCACACTTATCTTCAAGATTCATATGAAGATGCGGTGGCACAAGAAGATGTTTATGGTTTGGCTAGCTCACTCTTTGGCATGTCTATCCAACAAAACCCCGGCTACCCCACTCCGTACACCCAAGAGGCCCTCGATGAAGGCCTGGAAAGAAGAAGAAGATTTAGAGAAGAACGAGAGAGGAGGAGAAACCGAGGAGGTGCCTCGGGTTCTTCTCATTTCAACAATTGATGAAGCACCCCGCCCCTTTTCCCCTACAATGAGGACATTGTATGATCTAAGTGTGGGGGAGATGATTGTATATATTTGTTTTGATTTGATGCATTTTGTTTTGTTTTGTTTTATTTTGAAAAAAAAAAGAGAAAAGAAAAAAAAATAAGAAAAAGAAAAAAATATTGAAAATCCCGGCTAGGTGAAAACCCATGTGACACCCTCGAATTTTCGGAAAGATAAACAAGTAATTTAAATAAATAAAAGATGAGAATACGTTTTTAATAGGTTCACTTTAGTGAAAATCGGTAAATTTTAAAACCGGAACCTACCATTAAATATATTCATCATAACAAAGGTGTCTTAAAGAAAAAGGTTCATAACAAAAAGGAAATAATATTATACATAAGAAGTATCCAAAACGGGAGACATATCTCCCGTATAAATACGTAAATAAAAGAGTGTATAATAATATACAATCCTAAGAACCGAATATAGGTCCAAGGTAAATACTTCGCTCGCTAGCTCGTCAATGTACCCAAAGTATGCATCACAAACCTGCCAACCGCATTAAATATAAACACGGAAGCCACTGTCAGTGGGGAGTAACTCCGAGTTCTCCCAGCCACGAAATGTCGAGTTTAATAAAACATGAATAACATAAAAGAGATGTATATGGAAAATACAAAACCTTAACATATACGATATGCTTTTCATGTTATGAAACAAATAACTAACATATAACCTATCATATGAAGGCTAAGCTACTCATGCACACTATCATGTGAATCGGTTAACAAACTATACCACGAGGTAGGGAAGCTGGTATGCTTGCTCAGAGTTTACATTTAAAACATGGCCCTGATACACTCAAACCCTAATCATACAAGATATCATGTGAATCAGTTAACATCCGGTAATCCAAACTCTATCAACCTTAGCCGGCTTGCATCTCACCTTCTAAGATTCATAGAATCATCAAACATGAAAGACCAATACGTCTAGAAACAGGCATAAGTTCTTAGTACAGTCAATAGTCGACTTCTGTAACTCGAGTCTATACCACGAGGTAGGATATACATATATATTTTAGCTCAGAGGTTACCTTTAAAACATGGCCAAAATACAAAGCACACATCTAAGCTCAGAGGTTACCTTTAAAACATGGCCAAGATACAAAGCAAATATCTTACCTCAGAGGTTACCTTTAAAACATGGCCAAGATACCACTCTACCCTAATCCTAGACTGCGCAGACCTAAGAAATACGGATAAAACCACCGCACCCAAGACTCATGATACAACCACATGAGTACCCTAAGGAAATCCACCAAAGGGTTGGCTAGTACTTAAGCTGGCTCCATTCCCAAAGTGGAAGCAATTAGGCAGCCATGCCCCGACTTGGATATAAACCCACCAAGCCGGAACACAAAAGCTATCAACAAGTGAACATATACTCGTTAAAGATAGTAAGGCCTATCAATGTCATGGTCCAAGGTGCTCATTTAGAATTAGAATGGTCAAGACGCCATATAATCATAATTCTCTATGAGTACTTAGTCAACACGACATATATCATACAATTTAACAGTCACGGGAAAAACTTCCTATCATGTGACTAATTGCATATAAATCACATTCAAATATCATATCGCCTCATATCTACTAAGGCTCATTCATTCATTCATTAAATAAAACCTTACCTGAAGACAAATCCCCTACCCGAGTCCCGCGACGGGTCATCAGTCAAAACGGGGCTGACTAGATCTTAGTTTGACCAAACCCGTTTGGTCAAACCGGCTAGAAACAGAGTCTTAGCCATTTAGGCTTGCACATAAGAACATCATATTCATTTCATGCCATTTTCTTATAATTTCTAACATATGAATTATAAATTCTTACGAAACCCGCTTGACTTAAAGGATATCAAATTAAACTACAATCCCATGCTATAATTTCTAACATGTGAGAAATAATAATATTTATGAAAACCGTTTAATTAAATAATTTACTTATTAAAATTTCCCACTTGCTAAATATTACAAAACACGATATAATAATAACAATAAACTCCAATACCGTCACAAGTCCAAAGGGGACTCACGGGTCAGCCAAGACCGGACCGGGCCTGGACTGGACCGGGCCTGAACTGGGCCCACGGGCTGGTTTGGGCCTGTTTTATGCCACCGTTTCTAAAACCGTTTCTTAATATTTCCAGCATGCTTAACATATTTAAAACCCGTCAAAACAACAACAAAACAATCAAGTATCGACACAAGCCCAACGGGCCAAATCACGGCCAACCCAGACCGGACCTGGACCGGGCCTGAACCGGCCTGAACCGGCCTGGTTTGGGTCGGTTTCCAGCCACTATACACGGCCACCCCAACAACAACAACCCCAAATTATTTCTAACATGTTTTAATTAACAACCATCCATTTTAACAACCAATTCAACCATCATTCATACTAAAATTATGATTATGAACAAATCATCCAACATGTCAAAAACACTAAATATGTTAAAAACTCATAAAACCTAATAATAATAACAACCTAGCATGTTACTACTTAAAACCGTAAATAACAAAAACAACAAACACATGCACATAAAACATATGTGACATTAATTCGTCGAGTAACTCGGAATCGTTACCCCTTACGGCACAAAATCACGTACACCAAAATAGAACTAAAAACCGTCTAGCTAATCTTGTCTAAAATATAGAGTCACCAACTCGTCTTCAAACTTCTCCTATACAATGACAAAATAACATTATTAGAATTAAAACTTTATTTCAACAATTAAAGTGTTGAAAATGATTTTGTCGGAATTGAAAATGAAACGTACATGGAGATGAAGAGCGGAGAGGAGACTTTAGAAATATAATTTAGAACGGATTAGGCCAAGTAACGAAGGTTTTGTGACGATTTTGCTCAAGAACGATCAAGAACACGAAGAACGATTATGATTATATTAAAGAAGGTATTAATTAGATATTAAGTTGATTTAATGTGAAATGAAAAGATAAGTAGTGAGTAAGAGGGGGAAGTGTGCCGTGTAATTATAGAGGATTACGGGAGTCGGGTTTTGAATTTGTTGTTACGGGATTGACTCGGGTTTTATAAATATATTATGGTAAATATTTAGATATTATTAGATATTATATTTGTTTAATCAAATATCTAGATATTATTTAGATATTATGTTATCTTAATCAAAAGAAAGAAAATATCTAATCCTAAGAGGGGAAAAAGAGGCGTGTGAAAGAGGGACAAATCGGGTCCGTTTTTAAGCGATTTGCGTAATTTAAACTGACAGATTGATAAAGTTACAAATATCTTAGATATTATTATTAGTTTAATCAAAAGATCTAATATGAGTGGAAAGGGTTGACTTGGGCGTGTGACTCATGCAAGAGTCGGGTTTCGGGTTTGTTTCGGGACTTAAGTTGACTCGGGAATAGTTAAATGACGTTCGGGGTTAAACCGTAAACCTTCTCTTTAATTCCGAATAAATTCAAAATAATTATATTAAATTATCATAAATTCAAATAAATCGTAATAAATTAAAATAAATTAAATTTATTATTTTTCAAATATAATTTCGGTCTTTCAAATTACGGGTGGTTACAATCACCCCTCCTTTTAAAAAGTTTCGTCCTCGAAACTTAGAAGGAGGAATGTGACATATATGTAGGTCTATTTCAAACCTTTAAAAATATATTTGTAATAAAAATACAGGGTCTTATCAATGGGGCGGAAAGTTCTCGTCTGCAGTTAAGAACATCGACGTCCCAAGTCAAAGACTTAAAAGATACATTTTCGCATCAACAAATGAGAAAACTAGTTATCGAACGTCTCCAATAACGAGTCTCAACACTCCTTGACGGTAAAACTACTTGAAATCATCAAACATTTCTAAAAGCTTTTAGTTCAAAAATTCTATAGTAAAGGTAATAACTCTACTATCTATGCCTAAAATTTCTAACTAAAGCTTCTAATAATCTATCTATAAGAGATGATATTCGATAGAAGGAACGGAATATTCAAAAGAATAAATCGAATAGAAAGGGGAAAGAAAGAAGGAGATTAGCCGGAAAAGTAGATCCGTTTATTGATATAGGAATGTCCGAAAGAAGATAAGAGCATGAAAACACATCTCCGGACGGTAAAGATATAGGAGTACCTTCTCCAACTGAAGCTTTGAGAGGTAATTTATCGGATAGTGTCATCGAAATAAAGGACAAATAAACTCCCGTATCAAATAAAATTAAACACGGTATTTCATAAATTGAAAACATACCAGTCACAATGCCTGGTTGAGCATCAGCCTCAGCGCGGCTCATGATGAAAATTCGACCCTTCGGTCTCCCAGAAGTAGCTGGTGCAGAAGCTCTCTTCTTCTGATCAGGACATACATTAGACTTGTGTCCCGGTTTCAGACAAGTATAGCACACAATTGGCTGGTTGAAACAACCCATACCGGGATGCATAGGCATCTTGCACCTAAAACAGATACGACCCTTAAGATCGTTGTTGTTGCTCGGGACGAATGGACGGTTACTCTGAGTTGCTTGTCCAATCTGAAAATGCTTCCTCTTGTTTGAGTAAGTGGAGGAAAAGGAAGGTCGAGAAGTAGTATACAACGGTCTCTTACCATAGGCATTAGGAGCAACATACGAGGTACGAGCCTCTTCGGAAATCTCGCAAATTGAACTCTCTGCCCATATAGCATCGTTGTAGATAGAGACAAAGGAAGTAGCACCCCTACTGATCTTGCCCTTCACCTGAGGAGAAAGTTTTCCCAGGTAAAAGAATGCCTTGTCTTCCTCCCTTTTAATAAGCCGAGTGGCATAATGAGACAACCCGTTGAATTTGGTCGTGAACTCCTGAACTGAGAGACTTCC